>VDFB02364281.1:452384-589433 GCA_007258455.2 Sequoia sempervirens
ACATCATGTTCCTGAACTTTTGTTATAGACTCATGCTCAACATGTTGAACACCCTTTAAATCTTGATCTGCAGTTGAAACACGAAAGGTTACATTAATTAATACACCAATTGAAATTAAATATGTTTAAGAGAACATGAGAGTGGTCCTCTTTACCTGATGGGGCCACATCATGTTTGTGATCTTCTCTAGCCTGATCATGCTCAACACGTTGATCATGCTCTACATGCTCTAAAGTTGAAACATGAAAGGTTACATTAATTAATACACCAATTGCAATTAAATATGTTTAAAGAACTTTAGAGTGGTCCTCTTTTGCACGATGGGGCCACATCATGTTCACGATCTTCCGTAGCTTTGATCATGCTCAAGATGTTGATCACGCTCTACATGCTCTAAAGTATCGGGATGCACACCATGACCTTCATCTGCAAGTTGCGCTCCACCCTCACCAGGCTACATTCCAATGTCATGTGCAGTATTATCATTGCTTGAATGTTTAAAACAAATAGAAATGTAATTACTTTATGGTGGAAATTAATATTGAATAGATTGCACAAGTATTCAATTTCAAATAAAATTTATTGAGTTTATTTACCTGCGTGTCTGATGTAGTTGAAGGTTGTGTTTGCCCAGTCAAGACTCTTAGGCGTTCAGCCACGGCTCCATAGCCTTGCTGGAAGGCAATCTTTAGGTCATCTTCTATGGGAACTCTGTTGAATTCAGAGCCTTGCATTTTTGCATAAGATCATGAATTTTGCTTCTATGGTGTGATAAAATCAAAATTGTTTTCAATTTATTATTTGGATACTATATTTCATTTATTGATACTTACAATCCATGCAACTAATTCCATATAACCACCAAAGCCAAGTTTGTGTTGCCCGTGTTTTTCTAGTATTGCTTTTGTTTCCTTCGATGTGTCAAGCAGCCTATGAAAAGTTTGAAATACGTTAGATTATGTAAAAAGAAAGAGTAATCAGTACATAATTACATTGTTGATAGTATCACATACCTTCCTTGGCCCGGTGGTGTCTTTCCTTTTTTCTTTTCAGCCTTCTCCTTTCCATCTGACACCAGGTCCTTCCACTCCCTCTCCATAATCATGGGGGGACACTCATACTTTTTGTTCTTCTCTAAATGTGACCTATATTGGTCCCTCACATACTTTAGATAGGTACCAGCTTTCTTAAGGACCTTGGTTCGATTGAATGTTTTATCACCGAAGAGCACAACTAAAAGCGGTTAATAGGCTCATCTTTTTAAATCTCGATTTTGAGCATTCCCGCAGATATGCGTATGAATGAGCCCGAAGAGCTCCAATGTAATATCACTTAGATGTTTATAAAAAACATCATTTCCTACAAAATGATCATGGGATCAATAGTCTAAAAAGAGAAATCAATAAGTAAATTTCAATTGGATTATATATAATAATAATTAAAAAAAATTAAAGTACCTGGGACCTTCTCTATCTTTATGGGAACAAAATCCTCGGTCACCACAAATGTGACCGGAAATGTTCTCGTACTAGTAATACAGGAAGATCCAGGAAATGTTGCTAAAATATCACCAGTACTAGTGGCCTGTGCATCCCCAGGTACATGTCCTGACACATGTTCTAGCATGTGTTCGCCGCCAAAGGATGCACTAACGGATGCTTGCATGGTATGTGTTGGTGACATTTCAAACGATAATATAGGCATGAATGATGGGGTCAGATGATGTGATGTATGCGCAGAAAGATCAGGATGGACACTTGTACCAAACCCTACTCCTCGGGCAACACTTGCAGTACCCTGATCATGGCTAGGAGCATCATGAGGACACAAAAAATCCTATAAAAACAACACATATTTTAGTTCATGACATAAAAGAGTACAAAATATAAAACCATGAATGAACTTATGTTATAATTAAAGACCTCATGACAGCTTACTTGCAAGTTTTGTGATCTCTTAGTCAATATTTTAACCCTCTCTCTTATCTCATCTGTTTGAGGTACTATGAATAACAACTTAAGGATTTCTTCATTGCATTTTTTTTGGGTCTTCCTTATCATATCGAGAGGGCTTGTTGAATAAGCAATGTCATCATCACATAATATTGAATGCACCTCCCTATCGATGCTCTCATCTACTGTTGGTGCCTTTCCTTGATCAGTCAACTGCAACAAGAATATTAAAAACATTATCGAAATTAACCCAATAAATTTATCAAAACAAAATAATAATAAAACATTTTGCTCGTATCTAATTTGTACAATTACAATGAGGTAAACCTATCGGGTAGAAGCGCGTGAAGATAAATCACAATCTGTGCTCTGGGTCAGAGCCTTCTCCGTAAGATCAATGTCCCGCTGTGACAAAAATTAAATATAAAAAGACATTACCGAAATGAAACCAATAGACTTACGAAAAAAAACATAAGAATAAAATGGTATATTGGAGTTATTAATTGGAGGTTGGGTAAAAGGGTACATAGTATGTACCACCCCCATAGTAACTATTTTTGTAACTAAGCGATTCAAATTGTAATCGATTAGCAACTCTTCCCCTACAGTTATTGATTTTATCGCACATACGAATACACGGTTTCCCTCACACACCTCGAATATGCAATTGGGTTGCTTATTTGTTGACCTAGGTCGTGTACTATTTATAAACCCTGCAATATTCCCTGATGCTTTTGGCCTTCTATCAATGTACATAGCCACTCCTTTATTTTGATCCTTATCTTTTAGTTGTATATAATTTGCTTTCAGTGCATACCTACGCATACTTCGTGTATATCGAACCAGTTGCATCCAATCTTTGTACTGTAATAGGGTTTGACATACTCCATCAATGCAGTAACTTTATCGTAACAGACCTTTATGTCGTCCATGCAAAATAGGCCCAAACCATGTACGATGGTGCTATGCGATATATCCTCTCGTTGACAAAAAATCAGTGTTTATTGGAGGAAGTTCTTTGGGTACCCATTGTTTCCGTAGATGTTTGTACCTCAAGGGCACCTCAACGTCGCCTATGCTCTCATCATCATAAGAACATGACCCCCCTTCAGCAAGAAAAAATTCCATGCGTTTACAAATTTTATTCTAATCTTTTGACCTCTAGTTGATCTCCCTCTTTTAGACATACTCCATACTCCATGTCTCACTTTCCTCTTCTCTTCCTAAATTTCCCTTGCTTAAGGAAGAAAGATCTGAAAAATACCTATTTGGTGGTACCTACACTCATAAGGATGTTGGATGAAGTTCTTTCATGGTTATGTGATCCTAAGGTGACATTATGATTAATCTATCATTTCATCGCTAGAATTTCACAGGTTATAAGGTAATCAAGTCTTGATAGATTGCAAGTTATTGTTACTACCGTCCAAATGTGATCATCACAAATCAAAATCTACTTAGCGTTTTAACTCCCAAACTTTGTAACAAGTGTTAAATGTGACTATGGTCCACGGTTACACAACCAAGGCCTCAAATGTATTCTCTAATTGTAATCAAAGGACTTTTGCTCTTCATTCAAGTAAATAAACTTGAAGGGAAACACCACCAAGTGGTTTATTGGACACCTACATGACTAAAAATAGCAGCAAATTTGAAAGGAAAAATCAGATGTGGAAACAATTCTCCTAACGTCAAAACCTCAGGGAAGAGTGCAGATACACTTTAAAAAATTTACAATTACAGTCACATTGAGATCACATGAAAGCAATAACAGAAACAGAGTATTTGACACACATATATGGACACCAGATATACATGAGAAAACCCTTACAGGAGAAAAACCCACCACACCAAGAGAAATCACTTTGTATTACAGTAATAAAGATTACATACAAGTATTAGACTTATCTTTCTGATGTCATAATACAGCAGCATTCACCATGAACAACTTTGTATAGGAATCTTCAACTTATAGTCTACACAGAATAGAATTCATCCACTGATACAATTCAAATTGTTCATCCAACTGTTGATCAAACCAACCGAACCTTCGAGCATCTGCAACTACAAGCTATATTCATGGCATTCCCTGTCTGTCAAACTTCCTCACAAAACTGTCACAACGGACTGTCTTCCAACGGTTCCCATTCGGCTCTTCCTATTCGTCCATAAGATGCCACATAGGAAAGTCTCGCTCGGTCAAACGGCTTCAAGCTGTATCGGCATGTCGGTGAGACACAAGAAGTGTCTCCCAGATGCCCAAAGACTTCATATTCGATATCGCCAAGAGTTTACCTATCGGCAAGATGTTACATCAAATCCTGAGAGCTATCGCTCAACTTTCATCATGTCACCAAGACATATCGCTTTCACTGA
This sequence comes from Sequoia sempervirens, assembly GCA_007258455.2. Taxonomy (NCBI): domain Eukaryota; kingdom Viridiplantae; phylum Streptophyta; class Pinopsida; order Cupressales; family Cupressaceae; genus Sequoia; species Sequoia sempervirens. Next base: position 456,714 of record VDFB02364281.1, read on the forward strand.
TACGTCATACCGAAGCTCCACAAGTCACATAGACCTAAGTTTTCCATTCGGTGAGACAATCGTTCTTCAGTGAAACCACATACTGATATTCAGAGTCACATCGAAATGTCATACTGTCAGCAAGACTTACCACTCTCGCCAAGACCTTATACTGGGTTCTCAAGTCAAACCGATAATAGACTTCTTCATTGCTAAGACATTCAACTGTCACCGAGAGATTTCACCAAGATCTTTATGTATATCGAGCACCAAACGACAGTTGCCAAGATGTTCGTCTTTTGCCAAAGGTTTCACCGAGCTCTTAAGTTACACCGAAGCCATACTACTATCGGCAAGACCTTTTCCCATCGCTAAGACCTCACACCGAGACCTTTGTGCTGCTCCGAGTGTACACTGTCGGTGAGACATTCCTTATCGATATAAATTATACCGAACTACAAGGCTTTCCCCGAAGACTTCAAGCTAAACACTGTCGACGAGATAATCATCTCACTGAGAGCTCATAGCGAACAACCAAGACTCTCCCCGATGCCCGATTGAATGGCCTGTCGGCCAAAGGTCTCCATGGGTGGTAAGAGATCACAGCGAGCACAAAATGTCATAGCGATAGGAACGTTTGGTGAGATAGAAGCTAGGTTACAGCGACCTGTACAAATCACAATGTATCAAAGCTACTAGTCGGCCATACATGATAGATGTCATACCTACTTTGCTCCAATAGAGGTTACAGCCTATGGGATTGAGACATATATTTCCAACAATATCCCACTTGACGAAGATCACCCAGGCACCTCTAGAGAACAACAAAACTTACTGAAAATCATGGGCACTAAGGCCCATTGAACTGGCACACCATAGAAACTTGTTTGTGCTCACTGGCTTCGTCAATGCATCTGCAACATTCTCCAGAGTATCAAATTTTTCCAAACTGACCTTTCCATCCTCCACCATATCTCGTACAAAGTGGTACTGTACATCTATATGTTTCGTCCTGGCATGGAAAGTAGGATTCTTTGCCAGACAAATTGCACTCTGACTGTCACAGAAAATAGTTATTTCCCCTGCATCAAAACCAATGTTAGAACACAAATGTTTTAACCAAATTGCTTCTTTACAAGCATGAGTAGCTACCATGTATTCAACCTTTGTAGTGGACAAAATGACTACAGCCTGCCGTTTATTCATCCAACTCATTGTACCTCCATTCAACATGAAAGTATATCCACTGGTGGATCTCCTGCTGTCAATGTCCCTTGCCCAATCAGAATCTACATATCCACGAATGCTGAGAGTCTTCTGTGATTCAACCAAGTTCCCATGGTAACACAAAGCATATTCTGAAGTCCCCTTCAAATACCTAAACACTCTCTTCACAGCGTCCCAATGTGTTCTTCCTAGATTAGCCATAAACTGACTAAGAACTCCCACTGCTTGGGAAATGTCTGGCCTTGTACATACCATTGCATACATGAGACTGCCAACTGCACTAACATAGGGCACACTGGTCATGTCCTCCATCTCAATAGGAGATTTTGGACAGTCTTCAACAGATAGCTTTGTTCCTTGCAAGACTGGAACAACTAACTGCTTGCAATCATTCATGCAAAATCTCTTTAGAACAGTCCTGATATACTTACTCTGACTGAGCCAAAGTTTTCTATTATTTTGTCCCTGGTTATCTCCATCCCTAGAATATACCTTGCTGACCAAGATCTTTCATTTCAAACTTAGCAAACAACTGAGACTTAAGATCAGAAATCATTAGCGTATTGCCTATGAACAACATATCATCAACATAGAGAGCAATAATAAGAATCTGATCACTTTCAGCTTTATAATAAACACAATGATCAGATTTTGATCTCAAAAATCCCAAAGACAATACAAAAGTATCAAATTTCTGGTACCACATTCTAGGTGACTGCTTTAACCCATACAAAGACTTTTTTAATTTGCAAACCAGTTTCTCTTTTCCTTTTTCAACAAAGTGCTCAGGCTGGGACATATAGATTTCTTCTTCAAGATCACCATGAAGAAATGTTGTTTTCACATCCATTTGTTTGACCTCTAAGTCATACGCTGTTGCAAGTGACAAAAGAAATTTGATAGATGTCAGCTTAGCTACATGAGAGAAAATTTCCCCATAATCAATTCCCTCTACCTGGGAATAACCCTTTGCAACCAATCTTGCCTTATATTTTTCAACACTGCCATCCAGACCAATCTTCTTTTTGAATACCCATTTGCAGCCCACAGTTTTTATGCCTTTAGGAAATGGCACCAAACTCTAGGTTTCATTCTTTTCTAATGATTCCATTTCTTCATTCATGGTTTCCAACCAAGAGTCTGAATCAGACATTTTAAATGCCTCCTTTACAGTCCTAGGTTCATCAGTGCTGGAAATTAAAGCATAGGCACAAGTAGAATCTATCAAAGAGAACCCATACCTATTAGGTTGTTTTCTTTCATGGGTTGACCTCCTCAGTTGTTGAGGCTGAGGTTCTTCTTCTTCTTCAGAACTTTCAGAACTGCTTGAGCTCTCCTCAATTTCAGGCACATTTTGAATCTTCAATTCCTCTTCTCTGAGTAGGAGGAATTCCAACTACATCCTTATTGTTTTCTCGACTTTGTCTCACTGCAGATCCAAGGTGGAAGGTTTCAACTCACTAAAGATTACACTTCGTTGTATACAACCTTCTCAGATCGTGATTCCAAAGCTTGTATCCTTTTATGCCAGTGTAGCCAATAAAATACATTTGACAGCCTTGTTCTCCAACTTAGATCTTTTCTCGCACGACACATGAGCATATGCCTCATAGCCAAAAACACGAATATGTCTTAAAGAGGGCTTCTTACCAGACCACGCTTCCAAAGATGTTTTCTCAACAAGAGAAAAATTTGGAGAACGATTAATTAGGTAACATGCAGTAGATACAGCCTTAGCCCAGAACCTCTCCTCCAAGCCAGCACTACTGAGCATACTTTGTGCTCTCTCCATCACTGTCCTATTGAACCTTTCTGCAACTCCATTCTGCTGAGGAGTATAAGGTGTAGTCCTATGTCTTTTAATCCCATGGTCTTTGCAATACCTTTCAAAATCATCTGAACATAATTCACCGCCATTATCAGTCCTTAAGCATTTAATTGTTCTTCTAGTCTAATTTTCTACAAGGTTCTTAAATTCCTTAAATTGACTGAACACTTTTGATTTACTCTTCAAAAAATAAACAAATGCTCTTCTTGAATAATCATCAATGAACGACACATAGTATCTTGACTTAGACAAAGAAGGAACATTCACTGGACCAAATACATCAGAGTGGATATAATCTAGCAAACCAGAAGATTTATGAGGACTGGAATAAAACGAAACATGGTGTTGTTTTCCATATATACAATGCTCACAGAAATCAACTTCGAGATTACAATCTTCAAGCCCCTCAACTAGGTTTTTATTCTTTAAGGTTTTTAAACCTTTTTCCCCTATGTGGCCTAGCCTATGATGCCAAAGCATAGTCTTCTCTGCTGGAAGTTTTACTTCCATAGAGTTTACATAATTAGGGATATTTCCCTCTTTACCTCCAGAAGTAGCCTTTTGTGACTTTATAGAGACACTGTTACATTGAACAGCCTGTGCATCCAGCTTGTACAGGGTACCAATTCGAGCACCTCTAGCCAGTACCAATGAACCTCTAGTCATCTTGCAACCATTTCCAGAGAACATGACTTGTACTCCAATATCATTCAACTTATTAACAGATAGTAGATTTTAAGCCAGACCTGGTATGTGCATAATATCATTAATTCCCTTCACTCTACCATTAGGGAATTGGATTCTGACTCTTCCATGGCCAACAATTTCCAAATTTGAATCACTCGCCAAGTACACCTTTCCACCATTGTATTCTTCATACTTTGTGAACCATTCTCTATGAGATGTCATGTGGAAAGATGCTCCAGAATCAATCAGCCAGACATCATCTGATGCCTGTGTAGCCAAGGCTGCAATGAAGGCATCTGCATCACTATGAGAAGACTCATTGTCGGAAGAATACTTCTTCTTCTTCTTCTTCTCCTCTTTACAATCCTTTCGGACATGACTGTGTTGCCCACAGTTCCAAAGACTTCATCTTGGACTTCTTGCCAGGAGACTTTTATCTCCCCTATTATTTCAATTTGGACTTCTTGTCCTTCTTCTTGCCTCTGTCTTTTGACCTTCCTCTAACAGCAAGGGCCTCCTTCGCCATCTCAGAATATTTTCTTCTCATTTCTTCTGACAGTAAAGAACCAACAACATCTTCCATCTTGAAACTAGATGTTGTACTCCCAATAGCCATCACCAGATGATCCCAGGAGTCTGGAAAAGAACACAATAGAAGCATACAGTGATCTTCTTCAATATTTACACCACCGGACGTTAATTGTGCAATCAGCATGTTGAATGTGTTCAAATGATCAGCTACAGACCCTCCTTCTTACATTCTCAAACTATACAGCTTCTTCCTCAAGAATAGTTTATTCACCAAGGACTTCCCTTGATAAATAGATGCCAGTCCCTTCCACAAGCAAGATGCAGTCTTCTCTTCAAGTACATTGAGAAGAACAAAGTTTGCCAAGCAGAGCCTTATCAGCCCCTTAGACTTTCTATCTACAAGGTCCCAATCTTCTTGCTTCATGCCTGTAGGCTTCGCTCCAGACACAACAATCCAAACATCATGATCCACTAAGAGATCCTCCATTTTGAGTTTCCACAACTCAAAGTTACTGCCATTGAACTTCTCTATTTCAAACTTTCCTGACATGCTAGCCATCTCAATCTGTAATTAGAAATTGATTAACTTCTATAGGAATCCCACTGAACAAAATTGACACAAAAAACCCAACGTACCCACAAGGATAACACAACTGGCCAAGCTCTGATGCCACTTGAAAGGAAAAATTAGATGCGAAAACAATTCTCCTAACGTCAAAACCTCAGGGAAGAGTGCATATACACTTTTAAAATTTTACAATTACAGTCAAATTGAGATGCAAATGAAAGCAATAACAGAAACAGAGTATTTGACACACACATATGGACACCAGATATACATGGGAAAACCCTTACGGGAGAAAAACCCACCACACCAAGAGAAATCACTTTGTATTACCGTAATAAAGATTACATACAAGTATCAGACTTATCTTTCTGATGTCATAATACAACAGTATTCACCATGAACAACTTTGTACAGGAACCTTCAACTTACAGTCTACACAATAGAATTCATCCACTAATACAATTTGAATTGTTCATCCAACTATTGATCAAACCAACCGAACCTTCGAGCATCTACAACTGCAAGCTATATTCATGGCGTTCCCTATCTGTCGAACTTCCTCACAGAACTGTCACAACGGACTGTCTTCCAACGGTTCCCATTCAGCTCTTCCTATTCGTCCACGAGATGCCACATAGGAAAGTCTCGCTTGGTCAAACGGCTTCAAGTTGTATCGGCATGTCGGTGAGACACAAGAAGTGTCTCCCCGATGCCCAAAGACTTCATATTCGATATCGCCAAGAGTTTACCTATCGACAAGATGTTACATCGAATCCTAAGAGCTATCGCTCAACTTTCACCATGTCACCAAGACATATCGCTTTCACTGAGACATCATACCGAAGCTCCACAAGTCACATAGACGTGAGTTTTCCATTCGGTGAGACAATCGTCCTTCGATGAGACCACATACCGATACTCAGAGTCACATCGAAATGTCACACCGTTGGCAATACTTACCGCTCTCACCAAGACCTTATACCGGGTTCTCAAGTCATACTGACAACAAACTTCTTCATCGCTAAGACATTCAACTGTCGCCAAGAGATTTCACCGAGATCTTTATGTATATCGAGCACCAAACGATAGTAGCCAAGACATTTGTCTTTCGCCAAAGGTTTCACTGGGCTCTTAAGTTACACCGAAGCCATACTACTATCGGCAAGACCTTTTCCCATCGCTAAGACCTCACACTGAGACCTTTGTGCTGCTCCGAGTGTACACCATTGGTGAGACATTCCTTATCGATATAAGTTATACCGAACTCCAAGGCTTTCCCCGAAGACTTCAAGCTAAACACTGTCGGTGAGACAATCATCTCGCTGAGAGCTCATAGCAAACAACCAAGACTCTCCCTGACGCCTGATTGAATGGCACATCGGCGGAGAGTCTCCGCAGGCGGTAAGAATCCGCAGCGATAAGGCCTCGGTGAGATAGAGAAGCTAGTCAATGACCTAGACAAATCACAATGTATCAAAGATGCTAGTTAGCCAAACATGATGGATGTCATACCGACTTTGCTCCAATAGAGGTTATAGCCTGTGATGATTGAGGCATATATTTCCAACACTTCCTGCATGTGGGAAAGAATAGAACCTACTCTATTTGGGGAAAATGCACTAGTCCTCTCAAGTTCATTTCTTAGTTTTTCTAGACTATGTAATATTGGCATGCATGGTTTAGAATATATCCCTGGGTTTGCACCCTGTGATAATCAGTCTCTCAATTTCTTAATCTCATTAGTGGTATTTGCAAAAAAAATCTCTAGAGGTGGAACATCTGCATTTTCCATGTTATATATGTATGTACACCTAAAGGAGCAATGAGACCTTGGTAAATAATATATCTAGATATAGGGAATAGAAATCTAAAACAGTTCTAATAATTCATCTACTCATCAATAATATTTTCATAGGTCATAAAAAAAAAAAACATTCAACATCTATCTAGTTTTTAATAATCAAAACATTCAAATTACTAGATTACACACAAAACATAATCTAAAACAATTCTAAATTTTAAATTTACAAGTGTGCACTCTAGTACAAAATGCGCCATTAAAGACTTAAAAAATATTGATAAAGGTTGCATCTAAGATTTATTTCCTACAACTAGTAATAAAGGGAAAGCAGCATTACTTAACATTGGTGGTCATGTAAAATCAATTTAGTCATTATTGAAGGTACAAATAAGAGAAGAAAATGAGAGAGATGATATAAGCTTGTAAATATGATTTCTAAATTATTGAAGCAATATTTTGATAAGGAGGAAACCAAAAAATTAGAAATAAACTTCCTCATATCCATAAAGAAAATTTGATAGGAGGAAGGGACACATGCACATAATATTTATCATGAAAGTTACCATACAATGTACAAGAACATGATACTGAGGAACAAAGGTTTCTTATAAGTACACAACAAACCTAGATGAAGATTTAACCATAGTACATAAAGAAAGAAATAATGAAAGAATAGGAGAAAATGACTTGATTTAATCTTTGTACATATTTTTTCTATTATCTCAAATCTTATAGATAATATAAAATCCTCCATATGAAAATATGGTTATATTTACTCATTTAGATAATATTTAATCATTATTTTATTACTCTTATTTTTATAAATTTCTTGGATATTATAGTAAAATAAATCAACTCTTACATTTTTTAAAATTTAAAAGTTGCCTATACACATTCCACAACTAGATATAATGGACTAGAGCTTTGTATAATGATGCACAATGATCAATCCATGATGTTCCAAATCTTTGTGTGGGTATTTTACTTCATCCCACTATCTTCTTTAGTTTTCATGATCTAGGTAGGTATTCCTAACGACCCTAGGAATTATCCCTTGTTGACCCATCTTATTTCAACCTTTATTTTGTTAATGATTATACTTGAAACTCTTATTTTTAAATTTTATGTAGTAATGAATACCTATAACACTTGGTGAAACTAACAATGTAATGGCCCGTCTTGTAACCTAAAGAATGTTGCATTAACTAGGAAAGTGTAATAATTTTTTTTAAAAGTATAAACACTTACTTAACTAATTGCAAACATTCCCTAAGTAACGCAATGACACACTACTTGAAAATCCCATAGATGACAATAGTATTTAACATGACATGTATTTATTTCACATAAACGTAAGAGAATACATTGAATAACATTTAAATTACATCATTAAAAGATATAGAGGCAAATGGTTGCTGCTTTCATAGCTTTGAAATAACATTAAAATACTCATTTCCCCAAATGAGGTAGGTCAAATAAATGTATACAGTACATATTACAAAGATCACCTAAATTAACAATTGAGAGTGATACATATATAGGATTTCCTTGATACAAATAAATTATGTTTATAGACATACGAGCTCTCCATCCAAGAAGTACTCGTTGCCACAAACAAGAACTAGGGACCCAATGGAGTAAGGTGCATGTTCCACCCAACCATTTGGTACTCGTAGGTCCACCCCCCATGCTAGGAGATAGTAAAAAGGTTCCCTAGACATAACCTACAAACCCTAGACACAAGTAAAACCATAGGCAAACTATACAAGTACAAACTTAACTTAATAGTTACATTGCTTCCAAAACTGAATGATCAAATATACTAAGTTCACAAGGTCACTGTTATTATAGGTGGAGCCTTGTCTGATATTGCATAGGTTACCCTAGTGTTTCTTCCTGAGTTTATTTAACTTGGGTTACCTGGTAACCTCTTACAAAATTGACCCCTCATGCAAGCTGTTGCGGTCGAATGTCTTTCATAATGACAGATATCAATTTTTCCATTCAAAGGCCTAGAGCTCATCCCCAAGTCTGAACTAGCCCTTGAGACCATAGGTGAGCGCATTAATCCAGTTAAATATTTTAGAATACCCAATGTGTTGATTTAGTTTTCACTGATTAACTAACTCTACATGAGTTACCCTAGCACCACTTTGTGTGTTGGCCCTCATTAAGAGCCACTCCCCTAATAATAACACAAGGAAACTAAATTCACTAACTAAGGTAGTCAAAGTGCACATAATTCAACATATAATACCAAACATATCACAACGGACATCACATCCTGTTCATAGAACCAGGTGTCTAAACACCATACAAAACCTTGTGCACTACCCTAGGTTGTCCAGAATAAGAAACCATTATAAAAATTAACTCCCATTTAGAAATTACATCTGGAAGACTTGAAATCACATATAACCCCCAATTTTCCCAATAAGAATTTAAAGTAACTTAAAGCAAAATTCAGACACAATAAGAATCTAATATTAGGACTTGCTAAATCCAATCAAATCAGTTAGAAAAAGCATGAAAATAAAACAACTTGATTATGGTTCTTTTCTCAAACAATAAAAGAAATTGTTACAATTAATCTAATTTTGATTTTCTCAATTTCATATAAAATAATACCAAATTTTTCTCCTTTAATATTCTTGTTTTAAAAATAGTCAATCTTAAACTTTACATACATTTTAATTAAAAGAGAATCTTATTTTAATACTAAACTATTTTCCTAAATTATATAAATATATATATATATATATAATTATAATTATAGATATATAAATATATATATATATATAATACATATATATATATATATATACATTTATAATCAAACCCTAAATCTGAGTTTCATCAAATCAAAAATTATCGAAGTTTTTAGAGGAAATACATGTTGAAGAAGGTATGTAGGACTGTGTCAACACAGCCACGAGCTGCCATCATAGCCTACCCATACAAGGTAACGGTTGTGTTAGCAGTCGTGCGCTACTTGTAAGGGCAGCGCCGATTGCCTCCACAGCCATCGCCCCTTATGGGGCGGCTATGGGGGTAGCCCTTGCAGCCCCATTAATAAAATACAATTTTAAAAAAATATATATTTCCTTTAAAAATAAAACCCGAAAAATCTCTTGATTTTTCTTACCTCAGCCATGCGGATCTTAATCCGTTCCATAAATTTCGTCGTATGAAATATAATTATAAAGAAAATAAAATTCTTCAAAACAATATTTCAATAAAACCCAAATGTGTATATCAATATATGTATATATATATATATTTTTTAATATATATACAGAGGAGGTTTTCTACAAGAAATAAGTAAACTATCAATTTAATAAAAAAATTGTAAAAGAACTACAATTTCAACAATAGAGGATTTTCAACTCAAATTATCAAAATATTTTCTTGTAAGTTCTTCTCAGAGGTTTCTTTTCCCAAAATTTAACACAAAATTTGACACAAAACCCCATTTAAAATTCTACAAAGATTTCTTCTATTTATTTTGACAATTTTCTATTGTTTAACAAATCTTCTGTGTTGCCCTTTGATTTCACTATAAAATCTTGTTTCGTAAAATGCACAGAGAGGTAACGAATTTCTACAGAAATATTTTCAATATAATTTCCCTGAGAAGAACAGAGGCTTTAATGAAAATTTTATTTCTTCAGGCAATCTTTTAAATTCACAAATTAACAAAGCTTCTACAATACCAATTCTTTGCATAGGCAATCTTTTCAAAAGAAAATAAACTAAATAAAAAAATAGTAAGGAACCTATTTCCTGTAGCTTGAAAGTTGACTGTTGAAGAAAAATACGTTGCCTGCTGCGTGCAACTTCCAAAGCCCTTTCAAATCCTTACTTCCAAAGGAAAGCAAATACAAAACAAATATGTGCAGAAGCTTCTTCTAAAATTTAAATCAAAAAGCCCAATAATATCACAATAATTTTCACGGTTCTAAATTTCTTTTTCCATTTCCATTAAATTCTTTTCTTGTTTTCCCAAATCTCAATATCTTCCTGAGAGAATCCTCAACAAGAAATTGCAATAAATTTAACTAACACACATGGCAAAGAAGAAAAATATGTTCTAACAAACTCACAGATCATTGTTCCCTCATTTATCAATAATTCAATTCATTTTAAAGAATTAAAGAATTCAAAAACTAATTTATTTTCTTTATTTTTTATTCATATTTAAAATTTCATTCCCACAAAACATTTAAAGAATATTTTAACTATTTCCTCAAATAAAAGTAACTTTAATTAATTTATTTATTTATTTAATAAAATAACTTTAATCACAATGATTAAATTATTTAACCAAATAAACTAATTTAATTAATTAAATAGACTATAAAACTTTTATCTAAAATATCTTAAATTAATTAAAAAAAGCATTAAATTAAAAAGAACATTAACCTACCATTAAATTCACAAAATTAACCTTTCATAACAAATAATCCAAACAGACACAGACGAAACATCTAGAAATACTAGACCTAAACTGATGACATACTGTGACTGGGTTTGAGACTAGACTAGGAAAAACCTTGTTACTACCTCCCAATCAACATTTTTGTTGAGTCTTGACACACTCAGACCTGTGAAACCAAATGGAGTCGGTGTCATGTACCTACAATCAAACAAATAACATACATATATATATAATCCATAATTCAAACACACCGTGAGGAGAAAATCATGGAAATCACAGGGCACTTGCAAGCAAGTGATGCAACTTCGTTCTCCTCACCAATAAAATATCACATCAAACTGAAAAATAATACACAATTAATCTACCATAAGCATATATAAAGCAATAACATCTGAAATAAACATCTTTGCTAACATAAAGCATGTCAGAAATAATTACCACCATACAATGTATCATCACATCACAAAATAAATCCACCATCGCTCTAATGTCAGCGATCAATACATCAAAACAAAGTAGCAAGGTCTATCAAAGTGAAAACACACTAACAAAAAACATAAGCAAAATAGAGGGTACTACAAACAAACCAACACTAAGATTGTTTCTCTTCCTTTATCTAATCCCAATATTTCATGTTGACTTCTTGTATTCCTTTAAGAACACTAAAGAGTATAATAGTATAAAAGAACTTTAGTGTAATATTTCTCTTTGGGATATTATTTAAACTTCACCTTAATATCATGAGTTTCTTCATAATTCTATACAAAATATCCATATTCCCTCTTTTACTAAGCCTATTGAAATAGTTGCCCAAATTTGGTGTATTATATACTGACATTATGGAGATTACATTTCTTCCATCTAAACTTCACTTCAATGTGGTTTAATAGAAGATTATTTATCTTCTAATCATTTTTGGTACTAAACCTATATGAGCATTAAGTATACATTGATTGAAAATTGTTTTTTAATCTTAATATTTGTAGTCATTAATTCCTAAAATATATTTTTGTTTATACTTCTAATCTTACTCTTCCTAAATTTTCTATTAAAGGTTTTGTTATTATTCGATGAGATCCTTTGGGAACTATTATTTTCTTATCTAAAATCAAGCCCTATTTCACTTCACTTGTTATTCCATGTTATGATAGGGAATGCATTTCTTATTATAAACTCCTTCACGGAAAACCTTTGATTCATGCAATAGGGATTGTTCCATCTAATTCCACCAATATGTAAAGTTTTTCATATGGAAGTAAAACTTTCATGATTACATTAGATAATGATCTATTGTATTATTGTAAAATTAGTGATGAACTACTTTTATTTTTATATTCCCCTCTAGTTACCTTAAAAATAACTACATATATTTCTTTTATACAATTATTTAAGGGGGTATATACTCTCACAACCCTTGTAATTTTGACATTTTTCCTTTTATATGTATAATGTTCATGTTGGATTATATATGATTTGTTGGCATACTTTGTATTATTGGTTGTATTATTCTAACATATATATATTGTAGATTTTTGTGTTTTTTGACATGCTTGTTTTGCATATCTTAGTTCAAGGGAATCAACTCCTTGATCATTTAACACACTGTATATCATTCTATGTATCCAAAATGTTTGATTATTTTCATGTTTTTCTTTTAGCATTTATTTTTTATACTTTAATTATGTTTTATCATATAGTGACATTAGCCCGTTAAAGTGAAAGAAAATATGATGTCAAGAATTGCATACACTACAATATTAATTTATATTTCATGCTCACGTTTTAGCATCTATATCCATAGCATAATTTTAGGGCCCATTTAACCCTCTTTCCTAACCTTCTCCTAGATCTAAGTGGCAATCTCATATTTTCTTGCTTAATTATGTTAAATTTCATATTTTTATGTATTTTTCATCTTCTAACATTTTATTATTTATGTATTGTTTCAAACATTAAATACACAATTATATAAACATCTTCATGACTCTAAAAATATCCTAACAATTTTTTTTTTTAAATCATTCTTCTTACTTGAATAAAAAATTCTAACTAACTAAGACATTTTAAATTATTTTTAATTAAATTTATCTTTAATTATTTAAATATTTTATCAAAACTCAAATACAATTATCCTCTTATCATTTTATTTTTTATTTAAACTACTTTTTAATACAAATTATTGTATTTTCAAAATGCATGTTCTCTCACTACCATTTTAAAATGATAAATCTTCCTATTTTATAAAATACTTGCAATAGTCCATTCTTGACATCTTTACAAGGAGAAAAATAAAGAATCTTCATTCTAATCATACAACTATATTTTTGAAATGCATGTTCCTCTTGCTACTATTTTATAAAATACTTACAATAGTCCATTCTTGATACCAAATTACAAGAAACAAAAGAAAGAATTTTCATTCTAATCATACAATGTCTTATAATAGCTTTCTCTATTTTCATAATATGTTGGATTTTATTCTTAACATCTCAAAAATGTCCTTTTTTATAACTAATTTTTAGGATTGAAAAAATATCTACAAAATTTTTTTTTCTCATTATTTGTCCAATTTTTCTAACACATTTTTTCCAAAACTTTATCTCACCCCATTACATTCTATTCTTCCCTATTTTAACACCAATCTCTATTTTTTATTCAAATTTGAAAGGCATTATGTACTTTTATATGCAAAAGTGTAATATATCCCTCATACGCTCCATTTAATCCTTAAAATTCTACAAATGCAGTATAATAGTATTTTTTTGACACTTATATTCTATATATTATTTACATTGGAGTTCATTCTACTCTTGCATGAAACAAAATTACTATTTATTTTTATTTTCCTACACTACAACACTTGGTTTCTCTTTGTTGCATTACATTTATTCTACATTATTATTCTTGGCCACTACAACATTATATGCTCTAGTTATATCTTTAACATTCTATTTCTTTATGTTATAATATTTCATTATATATACTACAACAATTCTTCATACAATTTATATTTCTATTGACTACAATAAAATTTTCTATTTGAAAAAATTCTTATGATTTACTTTATTCTTAACTTATATTCATTCTTCAAGCACATTCTAATTTCTTTACTTGATATTATTTATCATAATATAACTTTACAATGTTTTTCTACATATTATTTGTTTTCTTCTTTAATGTTGTAAGTTATGTAGTATTTATTGGTCTTTTCTCTTTGAAAAGAATACAAACCTATTTTATTTTTCATTTCTTCCTCTTACAAATATTATTCACTCATTGAATAATATCTGCTCAATTTAGTAGAATTTTTTACTATGCCTAGTTTTACTTAAATGTATGCAAAATAGGCATGCATATAAACACCACACAAATTATTTGGAAAAATACCACAAAAAATGTGATATCATTTATATAAAACTATGGTTTGTTTCACTCCATTACAACAATTCATCCAATTAAGAGGTGATGTAATTTATTGATTCACTAAACAAAAATAGATTTTTATTCTAAAAATTATTCTCTAGTTAGACTCATGGAGTGACCAATTTGAAAATCAATTTGAACATTTCAATCACTTAGATAAAATTTTATCCAAAGAATAATTAAGATAGTGTTATGCAACCAATAATATAGAAGCAATAAATCTAGCCTATTAATTTTTCTAAGGTTCCATTCAAGTATAATTTTGAATTCAAGTTTACAAGAAAAATAAGTCTATAATAATAAATTCACAAATAATATCTCCATGTTGATAATTTAAGCAATTCCTTCAACACAATCTATTAATGGATATAGAGAGAACTAAAAAATAGATATACTTGTAGGTTGAAAATATCCTCAAGATGGAACAAAATTAAATTTTGATTATACATTTTAGGGCAATCTTCGGGCTATAGATGTTGACTATTTTCTTCATAATTCTAATAGTTTTAAATTCTAATTAGAGGTTTGAGTAAACTTGGTTTAAAGATATAAACAAAAAAAATAGTAGGAAGATCTCATTGTTAGGTTAATGCTAGTATATAAGAAAGGATATAATGAATTAGTAATAGAAGCTAGTGTTTTTACAAAGGTTGAGGCCCCAATTGGGGTATGTGTTCTTATGAAAAAGAAGCATTGAAGTGGTCCCAATTTTTTTATAAGATCATGCATATATGCATTGCTATTGGGGAAAAATATTAGAAAATTTCAAGCAAATGCAATTGGAAGTTGTAAAGCCAAATGAATATTAAAAAATTGCAAGAAAATGCAATTGGCAGCTATAGAGCCCAATTTTACAAAATGTGTTTGTTTAAAAGGCTTTAGAAACTTTCAAGAAAATGCAATTGGCAGCTGTAAATCCAAATTTGGTTGAAAATTAGGTTTGTTTAAAATATTAACAATTTCCAATTGACTGTTAGGAGTTCAAGCAAACCTTTAAATATTAATTTTCCCATTGACTTTATTGGTGTTCCAGTGAACCACTTGATGAGTTTGGGCGAACATGGAAGTTAAATGAAGACCCCACCTCTTCCTATTGAAATTTTAAAAAAACTCATTTTCCTTCCTCTTCTCAATTGTAAACCACTATTGTGGTTTCAACTCATGGCTAGATTAGAGTTTATATTTTATTGTTGCATATTGAATACTTACTTGAGAATGTGATTTGGTTTTGTATAGGTTGATGTTTACTAGAGAAAAATAAATTCCATTTTGAACCTAATAGATTTTCATATGAATACCATTTCAGTATCACAACTTAAAATTTATGAGCAATATAGGACATGTGTTCCTTGGGATATGTTAATGCATCCAATTCTATTTCAAATCTTGTTTTATGATCCTTGAGGGAGAAATTATCTTGAAGTCCCATGAAGGTGATGATAGAATCATCATTATGGAGGATGTGAAATGGTGTGTGATTTTGTTGATCTAGGGTGATGAATTTAGGAGATAGCTGATTAATGTTAGTCATGGGGTCAATGAAAGGATTGGTGATAGGGGTGATGGGATTAAGAAAGGGATTTATGATAGGGGTGATGAAAGTATTGGTGATGGGGATGTTATAAATATTGTTTATTGGGGTGATAGGTTCAATGAAAGGATTTGTGGTAGAAATTTCCTTGGTGGAACAATGATATGGAATCATTTGATGTTAGGAGAGTTTAACCTAGTGTTCATAGATGTAGCATCCTTATTATTATTATCAAGAAGGTTATATTTGATGCCTTGGAATCCTTGGTTTGAATAAATACAAATGTGTTTGAGGAATAATTATTTGTGAATGGTAAATACTCTAACTTGATATTTCATGATCTTCCACATATTATTTGTGATGTAGTTATTACTTAAGAAGAAACACACATATCTATTCCAAGGTAGCTAGGAATTATGGGGACCTTCAAATTACTCATTTTCTAGGAACCAAAATGGACAAAGGTGCTTGGTTCCAATGGATAAGATGTCATTTTTTCCTAGATGGGGTTGATGGAGGAGTGATAGGATCTTTATTATTTTAGAGCTATGGGATATTGGTAGCATTATGAAATATCTTCTTCAAAATCAAACCAAGAACTATCAAAACTCTCAATTTATTCCTTTCTAGGAGACCAAATTGTATAAAATTTATGTAACCATAATTAACTTTATTGCACTCTATGATTTTTTTGGCTAAGCTAACCATAAGATCATCAAGATAAAGGGATTTTGTCTACATGAAAAAAAAATGTATAGTTCATACTCCCACAACCTATATTAATGACCTTGACATTAGATTTAGGGGGTGGATGACTGGCTAATAATGGGAAGTCACTTAAAGCAATATGAGAAGAGGGTTATTTTTTATTTGAGAAGATTGAGAATTTTAATGTTTAGAAAAATATTGGATTTTTTATTGTGCTTCCAACATCTTGCAAGATTCTTCTATTTTTGATACTTCTAAAAGTGAACTGATTTCCTCTATATCCATTACCTCAATATAGCTTTTTTCACTTAATTATGACACACATTCAACTTTAACTTCACTAAGTTTAGGTGTGTGTGCTCTTGGTTCTTTAGGAAGTGTATCAACAACCTCTTGTTGAGGATTATTCGTTGTGTATTCATCAATATTTTATTGTTATTCTCATGGTTCAAATGGTATGTATTCAAAATCGCTTCTCTAACTCTTGCTACAAAATATTAACATGGGGTGTAGGAAAACTCAAAGTGATTTTTATTGTGTATTCTACACTAGCTTGAGAATTAGAGTATGGATGAATCAACATAATCACTTAGATTAACTAAGTTGGTAGCCATATTTTATAGAAGGTCCCGAGAGGTAATACAATAAAGAGGTCTATAGAAGGTAGATGACTAATTGATACCACTAGCCTATATTTTGGAGGTCAACAACATGAACAAATGAAATTCATAGATTATGAACTGCATAATAACCTGAAATCAAATTAATTAAAAATTACAAAGCATACTTACAAAATATCTACAACCTTCAAGTCATTAAACATTAATCAATTATGAAATACAATTTTTTTATTTTAAAATTAAAAATACTCTGTATTATTTGAGTGAAACTTCGATGACCACCTCCACTACCAAGTGTTGTCATCAAAGGTCCAAGATTAAACTATTCAACATCAAAAATGAGATATAAGAATATCATTCATATAACATTCAACTATTCACAAGTAATATTTATAATTCTTTACTAGTTACATACCTCTACAGTAGATGTCATCATGTAGTATGTAGGTGGAGGACCACTGCAAACAGGGTGAACACTATGACCCTAAAATTTTATTATAATCATACAACTAATTTAGTTAATCTTGTATTTCAAAATTGAAATTTAATAAATTAAATTAAATGAACTTGTTGAAATTTACCTGACTATCAAGGCCGAATGTGTCATTTAGGAGGGCATTTGTCATCACCATATCATGAACTATAGATGTATTGTGGGCACATGCATCTCAAATATCCTCAAGATCATAACCATAGAGTGACCCACAAGCTTGACATAAATGAGGTGGAACTCGAATCCTTGAAGACTCACCCACCTCGCCCTATGCTAGAGGCCTAGTACATTGTATGAAGCTCTAAGTGAGAGAACTAATCGACTACAATGTATCCACCTCAGCACTCTCCTTCACAATGGAAGGGATAGTCGCATGCTTGTACATTGGTCTAACGAGTGGTCTTGTTGGTCATTGTGTGTCAATATGTTCCCCCACTCTGTCCTGTGCAGAGCACCCACCTCTACCCTAGAACTGTTGCATGTCAAAATAGTTTGGGATTTTATTGAAGACAAACTCACAATAGAGTTTCCTCAAAAAATATTGTGGTACCTCATTAATGTTGCATGGAGGATGGTCAAAAACCATCCACCACCTTTTCCAAAAATGGTTCTTTGTCCCTTGGTGATTGTACCAATGGATAGGGAACCTCTTGCTTGCAAGATGTAAAGGTTGATTTGTTTTAGGGTTCGTGAATAGTGCACACAAGTTAGATTTTGTAATTTTTTCATCTTTAACTTGTTTATATGATAATTTGTCTACATAAAATTATCTAAACTCTCGTCTCTTCTCAGACCAACTAGTAATTTTCTTGTTAATTGAACGTACATGATATATTATGGATTCAGGTGATTGAGCAAGTGTGGTTATATGTGAGGTTGTGCCTGAAGAATCTCTCAACCTTGCAATTAACTCCTTAATTTATTTTTTGTTATTTTCAATTTTCCCCATTAAATTTTCTTGAGTTCCTAAAGCATGATGAGGAATTGTTGGAGGTGTTTGTTGAGGTTTTTATTCAAGAGGGATTTCAGAATGAGGTGAATTAGTATTTTGAGGAATTTGAGAAGGATTTGGGGGTGCATTAATATTTCTTGCAAAACAAATAAATTTACATCAAAAAAATATTAAATCTACCTATTTAATACCAAATTCACACAAAAAAATAGAAATAACTTACTCCACCAACCTTCCCAATGTCATGGTGATATTTTCATGAAGATTTAATGAAGAAATGCAATGGTTTTGAGCTTCCCAAAATGTGAGCACATTATGTAGGGTTTGTGAGTTGTGGAGGAGGTTTTGAACCACTAATAACAATGAATGAAATGAAGTTTTACTTTTTTTCCTTAAAAAAACAATATCATGAGTTCATTATAGCATGCTTGCATTATTGGCTTGTAGTGATTGAGCCTAAGGCTCAGCCACTCCAAGCCATAATGCAAGCATGTTATAACATGCTTTTGTTATTAGCTTGTAGTGACTGAACCTAAGGCTCAGTCACTCCAATCCATAACACGAGCACATTATAACACACTCGTGTTATAGATTTTTTCAAATTTGAAAGTGGGGTGACCAGTTTTTGGCCCCCCATCTTTCTGCATCTGCCCATTTTGTCCCCCCATCTTTTTGCATCTACCCACCTGTATATGAGGAAGAAGATTTAGGGGCTGATATGTTATGTTGTTGCATTGATTCCTATAAAGCCTCTAATCTATTCCAACATCTAATGACTGGATGTCCTTCTTTACCACAAAAAATACAAGGTTCACTTGATTTCTTCTTCATCTTGAAGGAAGACTCACCAGACTTAGCAAATGTATCATTATGAGGAGTGGTTTGAGGTTTGCTGTTTGATTTTTGAGATAATTTGGAGGAATGCTCACTACTTGATGAAGTATTTTTTTGTCTTTTGTTTCTTTTTTTCTTTCCCTTTGGATGTTTGTGCTACCGTTGCTTGTTTTTGAAACTAGAAATAGTCAAACTAAGTCAACTTTTCCTATTCACAAATAAAACTCTCATATTAACCTTGAAAGATGGCATGGTAAATACATTTCCCAATGCATTCGTAGTAGAGTAGAAAGAAGAAGAGAGAGGATTAGATAGTATCAGGAAAACACATTCTTTGTCAATTTTATTCTTCCCATAACCCTACAAGATTGATCTGAGTGACTTAAACTTCACAAAGAATCCCTCAATCGAGGGGAAAGCATCAAGTATAAGTGAAGTTAATTTTTCCTCAATCTCAAGTTCTCAGAACTCATTATTGATTTCAAAAAGGTCTTTGAACTTCTCCCACATATCCATAAGAGAGGTGTAGGACTCAATATGAAATAGGAGACTATTTGAAACCTATAGTGAAATCAATCCCATGGCCTTCAATGGGTTGTATAATTGGCTAGTTTCCTATTGTCGTTTCATACTTTTTATCATTACTTTCTACCAAGCTTTAAGACATTACCAAGACCTTTCATATAATTTTACGTAGTTTTAAGCATTTGGAATGGAAACATATTATGTTAATATGTGTATGTATGATTTTTTAATGTCCAATTAGGCTCTGCATGATCTTGAATAGGTCCACACTAGAAATATGGACCAGGTTGTCCCCAAATGCTCAGACCGATAACACAGTGAAATTCTGAGAGTGATAACTTTCAATAGACAACTGAAAATGATGTGAAATTTGGATATGTGATAGATTTCGATGTGTAGATGTTATATCCTACTCTCGAGCTGAGAAACAATAATGTGGTAAAATGTGGAATGAACTATTGAGACTTCTATTGAATGCAATGTAAGAAAAGAACTATTTTTGGTTGATATAAGATTTCTTTACAACTAAGGATGCTCCTGCATCAGACACCCGGGGTTGGAAGACAAGTGAGTCCCTCACTTTCTAGGGCTAACAGGAAAACCAAGACGGTCCACCTTAGCATGAGAAATCCATGATGAATCCTCCACTGGTTTTCCTTTCCACTTCACAATATATTCTTTGCCCTGCTTGCTCCTAGTGCTTCTTCTGATTCTGGTATCTAAAATATGCTCAATCTCCTCCAGTTTCTAATGTGGTAATTGCTCCTTTAAATCAGCTTCATCATTGTTGTCACTTGATTCTCCTTTATGAAACTCATATATGTTTGCAACATTGAAAATAGATGATATACCCAATGTCTCCAGTAACTCTACTTCATATGCATTTCTAGAATCAAACTTCCTTAGTATCTTACACAGTCCAAACTTCCTCATATTTTTCTTATTGTATGTATCGATTGGAAATATTTCCTTCCTCAAATATACCATCACTTCATCTCCAACAACAAATTCCTTATGCCTTTGGTGCTTATCTGTCTTCTCCTTATACTAATTGTTCATGTCTACCAAATGCTTCCAGACCTAATTATGCAATATCTCCATGTAATTTGCAAATTATTCTTCCTCCACACTCCTTTTACTCTCCATACTGATGTCTCTTAATTTTGTATCTCCTTTAGGATTCCTCCAATAACAATCTAAAATTGTCTTCCCTATACTCAATTCATTGAATTATTATATGCAAACTTTTCATGCGTAAAACTATATCCCAACTTCATGCCTTGTCTCTAGCCAAACATCTCAACAAGTTACCCAAAAAAAATTCACCACCTATGTTTGTCCATCTATTTGTGAGGTGATATGTTGAACTGAACTTCAAATCTATCTTCATCTTCTTCCACAATGTCCTCCAAAAGTACCTAAATAATTTGGTGTCTTTGTTTGAAACTATGCTCTTAGGTAATCCATGTAATCTCACAATCTCCTTGAAAAATAAGTTAGCAACATGCACAACATCATTAGTCTTCTTACAAGGAATAAAATGTGTCATTTTAGAAAAAAAATCAACTGCTACCATGATAGAATCATAACCTCTCTGTGTTCTAGGTAATCCTAATACAAAATCCATGTTGAAATCTTCCCAAGGTCTCTTTCGTACTGTTAAAGGTTTGTATAATCCAATATTCTAACTACTCCCTTTTGCAACTTGGAAAATTATGCAACTTTGAACATACTTCTTGACATCCTTATATATTTTCGGCCAAAAATAGTGTTCACTCACTAAAGCTACTATTTTATTCACTCCAAAATGTCCTGCTAATCCTCCACTATTCTTTTCTTTGATCAAATTTTCTCTCATTGAACTCCTCAGTATACACAATTGATTTCATTTGAATAACATACCTTCTTGAATAAAATAATCCAACCATTGGTTATGTTCTATCACTAGTGGTTCCTTACATACTCTTCATGCTTCACCAAAATTGGCATCATCTTCATACATATGCTTGAACTCCTCAAATCCCAATACTTGCACTCTCATCTTAAATGTCAAAAAATTCTTCCTCCTACTCAATGCATTTGCAACTCTGTTTTACTTGCCACTCCTATGCTTCAACACAAATTTATAACTCTACAAAAACTCAACCCATCTCATGTGTCTCTGATTCAGCTTTCCTTGACTATTCAAATATTATAAAGCTTGATGATCTGTATACAACATAAACTCTTTAGGAAACAAATAATGTCTCCACTTCTTCAAATATTGAATTATGGCATAGAATTATTGATCATAAACTAAGTATCTTTTTCTAGCTTCATTCAACTTCTTAATGAAATAAGCTACAAGTCTTCCTTCTTGACTCAATACTGTTCCAATTATATTTCCACTTGCATCACAATCCACTTGAAATACTTTGTCAAAATCTGGTAATACTAATACTGTCTGCTCTATCACCTTTTGCTTTAACAACTCAAAAATATTTTGTGCTTCCAATGTCCACTTAAATTCTTTATTGTCTCCTCTCATTATCTATGTCATCGGGTTACAAACACTACTCAAACTCTTGATAAACTTCCAACAGAAACTAGCTAATCCATGGAATGATATGACTTCTCCAATGTTTACTGGTGTAGGCCAATCTAAAATTGATTTCACTTTCTCTGGATCCATCTTCAATCCTTCAATATAAATACCAAATCCAAGGTACACCAACTCTATCTTCATGAAACTACACTTCTTGACATTAATCAACAATTTCTCTTCTCTCAACCTCTGTAATAACTTAGGAATTAAATATGCCAAAGTAAACTTTATGCTAATGTGTGTAATTAAATATTAATTACAATCAACAATTCTTACCCAATAATTTCTTCAATACCTCATTCATCAATCTCATGAAAGTGCTTGGTCCATTGATCAATCCAAAAGGCATCACTAGCCACTCATATAATCCTTCATTAGTCTTAAATGTGGTCTTCCATTCATCTCCTTCTTGATTCTGATCTAATGATATCCACTCTTGAGATCAATCTTTATAAAATACTCTGCTCCACTCAAATATTCCATAATGTCATCCATCTTGGCAATGGGAATCTATACTTGACAGTCATCTTATTGATTTCTCTTGAGTCTATAGACATTCTCCATTCTCCATCTTTCTTTGGTGCAAGTACAATAGGTACTGCACATGGGCTCAAACTTTCTCTGATTAATCCTTTCCTCAAAAACTCTTGTATCTAGTGGTTCAACTCTAAATTCTTTGTTAGTGTCATTCTATGTGCTACTTTATTTGGAAAACTAGCTCTCGGTATAAGATATATATGATGAATAATACTTTGAATAGGGGTAAACCTTATGGTACATTCTCTGACATGATATATTCATACTTTTTCAAAAACTCTACTACTTATTAATGCTTTGTAGTGTGTTTCTCTATCTCTGGATTACCACCTTTCTTTAGAATTAGTGCATAACAAATGTTTTCATGTCTCAATCCATCAATAAATTTCCTTCCATATACCAAACATAGTTTAGCAATGTCACAAAATTCAGTTTTCTCCCCTTCCTCCAAAGGTATCAACTTTATTCTCTTTCCATTTGATCTCACAGTATAAGTATTCCTTCTTCCATCATGAATTGATTTCTTATCATATTGCCATGGTCTTCCTAAGAGTAAATGGAATGCATCCATAGTCGTAATATCACACAATACTTCATCCCTATATGATTCAATATGAAATTTTACCAAACATTGTTCATTCACCAATATCTTATCCCCATCTTGAATCCATGTTATCCTATAAGGGTTCAGGTGTTTCAATATCTTCAAATTTAACTTTGTTACCATCTCCTCTAAAACTAGATTGTCAGTGCTACTGCTATCAATGATAACTTTACATACATTTCCTTTAGACTTACATCTGGTTTTGAATAGACTTTTCCTTTGCGGTGATTCTTCAATAACTTCTTCATGCATTAAAGCTCTCCTCATTGCCAATTATTCACCTTTCTCCAGTTTCCCAACTAAATTAGGGGATCCAACATGTTCTTCATCCACATAGGTTGTTCTCCTGGTATGCTCAAGTTTCCTTCTGATACTTCCTTGATGAAACTCAAATGCTCTATTTCCTTCACCTTCACACTTGAAACAGGTTCCTCTGAATGGTCTTCTCTTATATATTCCTTCATCTCTCTAGTATCCATCACTACAGTAAGAATTATGACCTACTCTATTAATATGGTATAAATTTATGTATTTTCTCCCTCTGTGGTATGGCTTAGCATCCTTTTCTTCACTTCGATAGGGTTTTGGATCTTTTTTCTACTCCACATATGGTCTTCTTTCTTTGGACTGGGGTCCATTCTTATGAAAACTTCCTCTTGCACTTCTTTGCCTCTATTCAAACTTCTTGTTCAACTTCTCTTCAACCTTTGATGCAAACTAGTATGCTTCTTCAATAGATGTCATCTTTACTAAGCTCAATTCTGCTTGGATGTTTTTTCTCAATCCATTGATATATCTAGCAACCTTCTATTTTCTTGCTTCACTATGACCAGTTCTAATTATCATCTTGTAGAATTCTTTAGTGTACTCTTTCACAGATCTTTCTTTTTGTCTTAGATTCTGCAATCTCTTCATCAATTCAAGTTCATAATCTTCTGGTATGAATTGGTTCTTCAATTTTGTCATCATTTTATCCCACTTGATGATTCTTTCTTTCCTCTTTTGTTTCGCTCCAATTGAACTTCTTTCCACCATAATGCAACATGACCTTTTAATTTTATTTTTGCAAATATAACTCTTTCTGGATCTTCAATTTCTTCATATTTAAAGTATTCTTCCATTTCATTGATCCAATTAATCAACTCTTTCAGATTCAAATTTCCTGTGTAATTTTGAATTTCAACTCTAGGTCGCTTGCCAATATTTGAGATCATTTTCAACATCTTGACTTGATCTAATTCTTATTCTTCTTCATCTAGGGTTTTGATAATTTGATTTGCATGTTCTACTTCATCATCACTTTCATCATTCTTCCTAGGGTTTAGGCCTCGTCTTCGATCTTCTTCAACAACATCTAACCTAACTCACATCTTCCACATCATTTTTATCATCTCATCTATTCTTCTAGCAACATTCACCATAGCATGCAATCTCCTTGGCTGCATATCTCCCCTTGAATCAGTGTAACTACCTCAGTTCGACAATATGGCTACAAGGGTTTCAACTGCCTCACAATTGGCAATCGGTTGAAAACAAATGTAGTCTTCCTTAGTTCAGTGATATTTTCACCTCAAGGAATGCCTTCAAGAATTGAAACTCACTCTAATACTACTTGGTGCAGTCACAGTAGGAGGGTTCCTGAAGGAACAGTCCAAACTGTGCAGTAATGAATCAACATAGCAGAAACAACACAAAAAATTGGTATGAAAACATGAATTCTCATTAATATGGAATGCTTACATCCAACATTGGCCACAAGGAAAATTACAAGGGCTCACAGGCCTTTCCATAAGGGCTTCAATAGTACAATTGGCCAACAGGCCTTATTACATGCCCCTGAAGGGTTTTGTGCAAAATAAAATGAGTCTAAAACATCTATCTTAGAACTACTTACTGAATGCTTATCCTAAATGATTACAAATGCTTATAAATATGCTCCTCAAGATCCAAAATATGTATGCATTGACCACAAGGGTTAATAACCTGATGAATGATCATGTATAAATGTCAGCCTCAAGATATGAAGAATTGCTCCACGCGCAATGAATTAACTTGAGAATCTTCGAGATGGGCCCCAATGACCCTGAGATGCCTGTATGATGTCCAATTAGGCTCCTCACAATCTAGAATAGGTCTGCACTAGAAATATGGACCAAGTCATCCCCAAATGCTCAGACCAATAACATAGTGAAATTCTAAGAGCAATAACTTTCAATAAACAATTGAAAATGATGTGAAATTTGGATATGTGATACATGTTGATGTGTAGATGCTATATCCTTCTCCATGAGCTGAGAAAAAAAATGTGGTAAAATGTGAAATGAACTACTAAGACTGCTACTAAATGCAATGTAAGAAAAGAATTCTTTTTGGTTGACACGGTATTTCTTTACAACTAGGGATGCTCCTGTATCAGTATGTATGAGTTTTGAATGTCCATGAAGTTTAGTGGTACTTTATATTTAATTTATGGTTCTTGATAATGAGAATTCCTTAGGAAATAAGAATAACATTTGTAGCAAAAGATATATGTCAACCCGTAGCATAAGGACTATAGTTCATTGCAAAGGAGTCATCTATCTGCAATGTGACCACTTTCTTGAAGGAAGATGGAGTTGATCATTTAATGATCAATTTGTGAATCATCGAGAATTATTTGTATCTTGCAATATGACAACTAGGAGAAGTCTATTCTTAATCAGACTATGAATTATGACAGAGATTTTTTGTTGAGCACGTGTTCTATTATAAATGGTTAAGTTTGTTGGGCATAGAATCCTTTTTTTATTTCCATACTCCTATTTCAATAGTTGTTACTTTTTATTTTAAAGACTCGGTCCTCTTCCTATTATTGAGGAAGATTTGGTATACATTCTTTAGTTTGTTTTCCATTCATGAATAGAAGACCCTATATAATGGGATACCCTATCGAGGAGGAGATCTAGTAGTGCTAGAATGGTAAAAGATAATATGTGTGTTATTAAACAAGATTTCCAATAGATTTCTTGTTAGATTTTGAGTAATAGTTGTGTGTTTAAAATACAATAACAGAGAATTGATTTGATAATATGTTTTGTTGAGTGAGTGATTGAAAAAATATTGTGGAAGCAGCAACTCAAGTGAGGGCCACTTGAGGTACTGTTGAACCACTTAGATTATGCATTATGAGTTTCATTGATAGCTTCCAGTTTATAGGATTGTGAATGAATGTATTACAATTCTTGAATTAGAGTAGATTGATGTTCCATTTCATGCTCTAAAGGTTAAACTAGGTTAGGACACGCTGTAGTATAAAAAAATTAGTCAGTTATAGTCTTAAGCATTAGGTACCCATAGAAAAGGAAGCAATTTATATTCCTTTTCTATGTTGTGAGAATTAGCATTTTATTTTGATTTAAAGCTTTTAATATATTTGCATGTGTTTATTTTCCTATTCTCATTCAATGTAGGATGTATAGAATCTATGAATGTGTATTTATTGTCAGCACTATCTAAAGCTTATGATTCCCTAGTTGATGATTTAATGTAGCCCTCCTGTGAATGATGAATTGCTTAGTTTAGGGATTCTGAAGTCCATTGAGTTGTGTGCATAACCATTAACACCAAGTTAATTAGGCATTAGAGATGTCTCCACAGCCTCATCCATCTTGTTCCTATGTTGAAGTATCTCAAATTGATGAGTCAATGTTGGTTATACTTCATCTAAAGTGGACCATAAACCCTTAGACATGATCAATCTAGTCATATGAGCTTTTAGATATGATAGTTATGTGGCATAAGACGTTCAACTAATGAAGTATTTACCATGGTGTTTATGGTTTCCAAAATAGAGTACTCAAAATGTTTGTTGGTCTTTGATGTATATAGATACTGAAAGAGAAAAATTTACCCCCCCCATAACAAGAAAAACCAAACTCTAATGTAATATTGAGAGCAAAAAAATTTGAAATAAAGAAAAACACATCAAATTAATCTATGTACACAGTCTATTGATTTTTTTGGAAAATAGACTATAGATATGTGTAGAGCACTAAAACAAGCTTGAGACCATATTTTCAATGGTATTTCATTTGCAAAAATGAATAATTGAGGGAAAATTTATAGTTGATTCCATAAAACTTGCACAATTTTTCCTTCAAGGCATGTTAGGGCTAAAAAAGGTTGGCCCTTGGTCGCCTAGGTGCAGGAGTTGGAGTTTTAAGTTGTGGTCACCTTGGTGACCTAGCACGGGCACTTAAGGCCCATGGAAGCTGTTAGGGAACTCTTGGTCACTGATGTGACCACCACTTGCTAGAAAGGGGCTCACAAGTTCTCTAGCGAAGCTCAGGTCACCTGCATGACCTGTCATGGGATATTGGAGGGCGAAGAGGGCTATAGAGCACCGCCAATGAAGCACCTGAGTGGCAAGAGCATCAGTGGCTAGATGCTAGGGGTAGTGTGCCCATAATTTTTTGTGAATTTTAAAGGTACATGGGTTGTATGACCTTTGTACTAAAAAAAATTGTCTCAAAATCTCCTATCAATGAATATAGATGCATTTATAATCAAAATTTTATTTTTTCAACCTCTTGAACACAATGGTGAGGTTCTTTTTCTTCGGAACACACCAAAAAATTTCCAAATCCAAAAACTACAAAAAAGTATGAAGATTCCAAATTTGATGCTCTTGTAACCCTAGTTGAAGAAAACCCTCAAAATTTCAGTAGGGTTTGTTGAATCCACACTCTGATACCATGTTGAAATTGTGAAACACACACAAAGTAGGATCAAATAGCAAACGAGAACACCTGCCATGCACAAGAGTTGCAAACAATTTATAATTTCCTCAAAGAAAAACTTACATAATAGAATAGTACAATGAAGGAGAATACTTGTAAAAGCAAACCCTAAATGAGAAATGGATTAGATCATGACAAGTGTCAAAATTCTATTTGATGAGACATATTAATAATAATAACTCAATCTAATAACATAATTTAGATCCTTAGATCCTTGATTTTCTCCCCTAGTTGTTTTTCTTTCCTCATTAGAGGTTTTCACATAATAATGGTATTTTACCTTTTTGAATAAAGTTATTTATTTATCAAAAAGGGGTATTTGAATTATTACTCATAAGGGTTAGATATAATGTAAATAAGGGTTGCATATCATGTGAAAAATTTCCATGTTCAATGATAATTAGTTGTGTATACACCTAAAAAAAGTCTGGAGAATATAATTAATTAAATATGACTTATTTGATTAATTAACCTTAAAATTCATCTACTTAATAAATAAATAAAAATATTTATTTATATAGTTCACTTTTAATTCTTTTATTTTTATCATATTATTTCCTCTTAATTAAATAAACAAGTTTAACTACTTTGGTGTTTAATTATCATCTCTTCTATATTTATTTAATAAACAAATTTCTATAGTTTTTTTTATTAAATTAATTATTCTCTTTTGCTAATTTGAACAAATCAAAATATTCAAATAAAGGCAATTTCCTCTATTCACTCACCAATAAAATTAGATATTTTATATCTAATTAATTCAACTGGAATTCACGGGAAAGTTGTGGAGACAAATTGGAAATCAATTTGTCAATCTCCTTCCTTTGATTCTTCCTATCCTTTGGCAAGATGTTTTTCTGGGGAGGAACAATCCCCATGATTAGCTCAGATTTCTTCATCTCTCACCATTCAATCCTCTAGATCAAATCCAGAACTTTGTTGTGCTGCCCCTTCACAGGATGCTGCCAAGAAATCTATATATACAGCCTTTGTCTACAGGAAATGGATCCCATCTTTGTGGAATCTTACTCTACAGAAATAGCAATCAAACATTCAAGCATTTAGCAATAGAATCACATAGCAATTAGCAGAATCATAATCATGGCATTCCATTTAGATTCATCATAGTTTACGACAGCTTTATTTATCTGGTTCATGTCATTTGCATTAGAAAGATTACATCATAGCTTTTAGAAATCATTATCAATCATTAGATTATTGCATCTTGCATCATCCCATTCACTAAATAGGCATTTTAATAGTCACAGTGCTTACCAAATCTAAGAGCCCTCCCATGATTTGATAAATCTTTAGAGATAGGGAACAATGAGATGCTTTCAAGAGTTTTCCTATATTTTAATTAGTTTAGTTGTTGATTCTCTTGATATAATGTCACATTAAGAAGTGTTGTTTGTTATTCCATTCATTACTTATTCCACACTTACATTTTGGCACCCACTATGGGGCCTCTAACCCCATGTTTTAACATTTTTTTCTGAAAAGTGTTCGTACAGGCTTCTGGCGTGTTCCTTTTAGTGCAATCGAGAGATTTTTCGATGCATCTACCATAAACTTTAGCGCATTTGAAAACTGTTTCAACACATCCATCGAAAACTATAGTGCATCTGAAGATTGTTTCAGCGCATCAACAAGAAACTTCCAACATAATTGATTGTTCCCTATTCAAGGTTGTTTTAGTGCATCCGATAAATTATATATCACATCTAACAAATTCTGCAGCACATCTGATCAATTAAGTGGCGCATCTAACCTCTGTTCTAGCGCTTTTATAATCTGACTGATTTGTTGCCTGGATTTTATGTGACCACGGCTAGTAATTTCATTTGCTGCATTTGGACTAAAATGAACCAATCCTAGGGTAATCATCATACATTTGCTATCTCGGTTAAAATTAACAACATATCTTTTGTGAAGCAATATCTTCACGTAGAGTAACAAATTGTTATTTGGGCTTTAAAACTCAACATTGTTTATTATGATTGTGCGGTGATAGGCCTATGCTCTCCCCTTAACTGGGTGATCAAAATGCCAGACTCATCTTTTGATTTCATGCACTTTATGCTTTTTTAAATCCTTTAGAAGGCCTATCATAGTGGGAAAAAGTATCACCCTATGGGAACGACCTGAGTGGGAACAACCAAAGCCAGGTTTTCCAACCCACTATAAAATAAAAGTGAATATGGGGAAACCTACATTTACCAAAAGTGTGCAAGATAACCATCCCCAAAATCTTTGTTCTAAATATCGGGAGGTCTCCTAAGGGAGTTTATCATTTTCTGCTTCGAACAGAACCCTATCTATGAACCATAGTGTAGAATCTAGTCGTGTCAGTAACCAAACATTGTAATACTCATGGTGCAAGGGGAGGGAAGAATCTGTCCCCAAGACACTCACCATATAATTTCCAAGGACCGTTTTCTCAAGGGATTGAGAAATCTAACTTTGAGTACATGCTTGGAAAAGACAAAAGCATGGGCACCCTCTAGGGAGTGACACGGTTGTGTGAGTCAACGCAATTTTAAGATGTGGGTTGTTGAGTATAACGATGACCTTTTTGACCTTAAGAATGAGTCTACTTGAAGTGTATTCTTTGTCAAAAACTAGTGGAAATCAAGAAGGATCATGTTTGATTCTTGAACATACACTTATTGTTTACATTCTAGAACTTAAAAATAGTTGTTTTACAATTGCTTGTGTTTTCAAATCATTAATTTATATAAAGATCATCCAGAAAACACAAAAGATTTGACAAGTCAACCTATGAAAATTTATGATTAGGGATTGGAAATCAACAACATTTGTCAAGAAATCCCTCACAAAAAGAGTCAAGAAACCAAAGAATCAACTTAGCTACAAAACTTTTTTGGAAAGGAGATGCTTCTTATATCAAAGTAGAAAAATCTTGTTTAAACATCAAACTTTTATCCATAGGTATCACGAATTTTTTAGAGGATATACTGATGATTTTTTCTTAGAGCCTTTATGTTCACAAGCTTATTTTCAAAGAAAATCTCTTTCACACAAACATAATCATAGTCAACCCATTTGTCATTCTTTCATCCCACAACTAGCAATACAATATTCCAACAGGTCAAATCAATTCTTACAATAGAGAAAAACCTTGGAAACATTAGGCTTTTCATAAAAAATCAAAGATTTACCAGCAAAGATATCCTGTCAAAATACCCCAAATTCAGAAAATTACACCCAAAAATCAGCCCCTTCACTGAGAAAAAAACTAGACAACATTGAGAAGTCCTAAAATAGCGCATCTACCATATATTTTAGCACATACACCCTATGTTTGAGTGCATCCACTATTCAAATAGCGCATTCACAATCTGTTTCAGCGCATCTAACAAATCTTATAGCACATTTGTAGTCTATCATCAAAACTCATCAGTGTCAAAAATTACCAGATATTTTGGTGCATCTACAGTCTGTTATAGCACATATACCCTGTCTAATAGCACATTTACCATATCTTTTAGTGAATTAATAGTTTTTTTTAGCGCTTCTACCCTTTGTAATAGCGCATCCACAAAACAAGAAAATAGAGAGCTATAAGAGATCTCTGTCAAACTGTTGACATCAAAAACTCAGGTTTTTATCAGAAAAAAAACATTTTTCACCATCTAGACAGTGTCTTAAAATTGAAACAAAAAGGATTTTACAAGTCAAATCTCTTTCATGTTAAACCTAGATCTTGCAACTATAAGGTGTCCAACTATCTATTGTGCAGTTTTCGCACACACGCCCCGCTAAAAGCAAGGACCCTCTTTTGCTTTCACCCTTGTTATTTTGGCCCTTTGATTTTTGGGACTTAATTTTCCTTGGTGTGAGCTTAAAATGTTTATTTTACTTGTCCAAGATTTTTCCCTAAGTTGCATATTGAAAATCTTAAGTTTTGGGCCAAGTTCGGGTTTTGGCTCTGTTTCGGGATTTTCCTCCCCATCTAGATTTTCCTGGATTGTAATCAAAGTTTGGCTCTGTCTGCTTTGCACCATGTTTCAGAGATTTTTGGCCTTCGCGGAATTCCGCTTGGGCCGAATTTTTTTGAAATTTCGTTGTGCCGTCGGTTTTTTGAATATGGTTGTTTTTTTTAGGTTTACACCATTATGACTTATCATTTGTGTTCTCTTAAGTTGGGATATTTGATCCTAGGGTACTTGGTGTACTATGGTATTTTCAATTTGTGAATTATTGATCTGGTTGTGATTCCCTTGGCGTTTTCATCGTTGTTGCTTGCTTGGGCGTTCGAAACTGTTGTTTGTCTTTGTTGGAGTCAATTGGCATTGTATTCATGGTATGTACATGTTGCCTTGCTTTCGATTGATGAATGTAATTTGTGCTTTTGCGTTTTGGTTTTGCTTGGAATTCAAATTTTTGTGTCTCAAGCTTGCTCTGTGTGTTCATGGTTA
The DNA here is from genome assembly GCA_007258455.2 of Sequoia sempervirens. NCBI lineage: Eukaryota > Viridiplantae > Streptophyta > Pinopsida > Cupressales > Cupressaceae > Sequoia > Sequoia sempervirens. The sequence goes on from VDFB02364281.1 coordinate 489,804, forward strand.
AAATCTAGGGTTTCATGCCCAGGGCGTCCCCTTTTCATCTTAGCTTGTTTTCGAATGAACCTAGAATTCAAAGAAGATCTATAGGAGGTTCAAGTTAAATGATTTTCATGCTCAGGGTCCTCAAATTTGTGATCTTGAATCAATTTGAGTGAGATTGTGTTGGATTGCCGATATTCAGGTTTTCTGCCAACTTCGGGATTTTCCTGCACTGCGGATTTTCCTGACTTTCTGTTTTCTCATGTTTTTCCCAAATTTCACAGTTTTTAGGAGTTTCACATTCCCCACGGATTTCCATCTCATCTATATTTTCTTGAAAGTCCTTCATTCCTTTGTTTTTCCAAAATTTGCTTACTATTGCTTCATTCACGAAAATCCATCTCGTGCGGATTTCTCCAGAATTTGGTGGAAGACAAAGAATTGTGAGATAACATGCGTTGTTAATGGATGATTATGCATTTCATGATTAATTTGAGCTATTTTGAGATCCCATGTGTTATTTATTAGTTGATAATGATCAGATTATGTTACTTATGGGAGTTTTCATGTTGTTTCCACTGGAATCCACCTGGCCCAGATTTCCCCGAAATTCCTTTCTGGCCTAGATTCTGCAGCTGGCTCGAAATCCAGGACTATGTAGATTGTGATTTAACGTGGTTTCTGTGTTGATCTTGATCTTTACTTAGATTTTTTTGGGTGATGAATACATTACTGATGATGTGCTAATCTTGATTTTCATGATGTAATGGGCATTAATGGTGGTTTTTGTTGAGTGCAGGATAAATTTGGTTGGATCGTCAAGGAAGTTCTAAAGATGAAATTAATTCGATTAAAGGAGAAATTCAAGTATTGGTTGCTCCACCCATTGGCCGACTTGGTGAGGTGCGCTCAGGATAAGAATGGAAGGAAGTAGTTAATATAGGGTCACATTGAAACTTGTGCATTGGTTCGAATTGTACTGAGGATCCCAGGCCGACTTCGATTGATTTCATGTATTTAATGCCTATTTTATCTAATTTTGAATTCTCCTTGGGCCAACCTTTTTATGGTCATTTTTATTGTAAACATTGGTTGGGCTGACTTGTTTTAGCTATTTTATGATTGTAAAATCCCTTTCTTGGCTGACATGCTTTGGGGATTCCTATAAATTGGGCATTTCGCCTCATTTGTAATAGATAGATACACAAATAGCTAGTTTGATGCAAGAGGGAATTAGGTAGTAGAGCAGAGTTAGAAGTTAGTCAATTTCTGAGCAAGTGTTGTAACAGAACATTGGAATTATTGCTGAAATTGGGTGATTCAATACAATTGAAGACATTGTGATTTTTTGCTGATCTCTTTTGTGTTGACTTATCTTGCACGGTTCTTATGATTCTATCTTTAAAATTTCTCAAAGTTAATAGATGTATGTTAGATCTGATTCAATTAGGTTTATGATTCAATGCTTGAAGTGTTGCAGCAATCCCTGGTCCATACTTTTTGCAGCTAGCTAATTGTTAGTTGTTTTGCAAAGTTAGCCTGGACCTTTATATTAATTGTGCTTAGTTCAATTGTGGAGATTTATTCATTTCAATTGCAATTGGGTTGTCTTGGAAGAATGTTCATGATCTGAAAATCTTAATACCTTAGAAGATTGCACTGTTTCTATGAGATTGTAGATTTATCTTGGTTAAGAAGGAATTAGTTTATGAGAGATTGGTCCATTTCAAGTATTTCATCATTTGCATTGTGAATCTTAGGAGTAGTTAAATTTAGGAGTCTCTCTAAAACCCTAATCTTTTGGTTATATCTTTATCATTTGAGTTGGATTTAGGATTGAAGTATCATCATATTGCTAGATCTGATAAGTTCAAGATTCAATCTTTGCTTGTAGTAATGTCCCTTTGTGATTACTAGCATTTTCACATTTATCACTGAGTTGTTTATGCATGTCAAGACCTGACATTAGAGACCTTGGGGTTATCTCTTGAGGCTTGCTGATAGATATTTACCTTTCAAGAGAGATAGGATTTCATATTTTGTCTAAATTGTTGTTGTGCAGAAAACATCATCAATAGATTGGTACTAGAAGGAGGGCCTGAATAAGCTAAGTTGGATCAATTTTTGTCGGCCATCTCTCCTGAAAGATTCAGAAGAAGAACCATATCTACTCCAAGAGAGGAGGAATTTCAACAATTACCAGTCCCTACTAGGTCAAGAAGGACCAGCAGAAGGGGAGAATCATCATCCACCCAACCACATCCATCATCTCCATCATTCTCATCTTCATCAAGTTCATCTTAGTCTGAGTCTGAGGACATCCCCATCCAACAACCTCAGCCTGCCATAAATCAGCCATTACCACCCCCACCTCCACCAATGGCTTTCCTAGCTAATAACCCATCCCCATTGACTTTTTCCAATTACAATGTCATGCCCAAGAACCTAGAGCACTTTTTTTCTAAGTTCCAGGTTAATGATCCCAATAGAACTATTGAGGAACACATCAGGATCTTTCAGACTAGCCTTAAGGATAGAGGAATCAATCATAAGGATGTAGCATGTAGACTCTTTCCTTATTCCCTAGGAGAAGATGCATTCTATTGGTATAATCACTTACCCGTTGGGTCCATCCAAAATTGGAATGAACTAGAAACTGCGTTTCTACAGAAGTTTAGGATTCTCATTAGTCCCAGTGAGCTCTACCATCAGTTTACTAATGTTAAGAGAGAAGTCCATGAGCCTATAGGGTCCTTCAACAACCAGTTTCACCATTCCTATACCAGACTGTAGGCCCCTTATGTTGTTGATGAGCCCACTACTTTAGAAGTCTATTATGAAGGGCTTGATAGTCTGACACACACCTTCATGAAATGGAGAAACAATCCTCCTAATACCCTACTTGACGCATATGTAGAGGTTGTAAAGGTTAGCACTACCTTAAGACAACATTTTTCTAGACCTTTACCATCATTAGGACCCACTGCTCACCTTGGACAAGTACCAGCTCTTAACCAGGCTCTTACTAATCATACTCCCATCATGAATCCAGTACCTCAGTTTCCTATGGTTCCTCACCTAGGGCCTCCAGTGAGTCAAGTGCCACCTACTGTCAGTTATCCCCAGCAAAGTGCAAATCAGCCTCTTCATCCACAATCTCATGCTAGCTATCCCCCATATCTGTAGAATTCTGAAGTTTTGAACTAGTCACTGAATACCAGCATTGCAGCAGGATATTTCCAAAATAATGTGAGCCAGCCTCCATATAGAATTCCTGACCAGGAGAGACTGGATGAATTGTCTAAACAAGTGAAGAAGCTGAATATGGAAGTGACTTACCTGAGGAACTAGAATAGTCAATTGCAAGCTGCTCAAAGAAATATGCAGTCCAATCGGAACAAAGAAAGTCGAGAAAATCAACAAGGACAACATTTTGATAGGGGGCAACATCCTAATAGAAGATACAATAATGATAGGGGATATAACAATGACAGAGAACATAATTATGATAGAGGACAATCCTCAGGCCAGACCTTTGATAGAGGGCAAGGTGGTGGAGAAGGGTTCGACAGGAGACAGCCACCAGGACAAAATAGGACTTAGAACACGAGGCCTAATAATGGAGGAGTCCCTACTCCATTGGATCAACTAGTCAATCAGTCGGTTATCCAAGAGAAGCCTCCTCATAGTGTATATTTAGCTAAGGCTGCATTAGAAAAATGGTGTAGGCTCCATAAAACAAGTCAGCATTCTGAGTGAGTTAGATTGTTAAGAGTTCCAAACAATAGCTTCAATCTTCCAATATGAAGTGGAGAATAATTCAAGTAGTCAGGATATGGTGCCATCTATTCCCTATGATTCACCAGTGTTGGTACTGAACCATGCTCCTTTTCCACAGAGCAAAGACAATGTGCCTGAAGAAGAATCAAACCAGTTCAGGGAAGAAGCAGATCAAATGTGCAATGGAGATGAGATTTCACAGTTGTTTGATGAAAATTCAGTAAATGACAATGGCCCCTTGGATGAAGAAGAAGCTTATGTTGAAGAGGTACAGAATTTCCAGAGGCATGTTAAGAAGTATGATTTGAGAGACATGCCACATAGACATCCATAGGTTGGAGGTCCCTTCACCACTTTCATCCCTCTAAACAACTTCACAACACCTCCATATCCTAATGCCAACAATAATCCGTTGTATCCTCATGTGTCTAAGTAGTATCTGTCAAAGGAAGGACAAGCCCAGATGGACATGTCAAAAGGAAGAAGTGTTGAAGCAAGCAAGGACAGGATGGTGGACTATCCAAAAGAGACTCTTGTTGATCTAAGTGAAGAACAATTAGCTATATATGTTGCAGAAGAGCTCAAGAAACTTAAGGTAATTCTATCTTCATTTGAGTTATTGAGAGTTCCAACCATTAGGAATTCATTTCTAGGAGCTTACAATGCAAATTCCATATCACAAAATAGATCAGTTAGTGAAAGTATCAATAAAGTATCTAGCTCTTAAACAGTAGGAAGGCAAAATCAGACTCATAACCAAGTTCATGTGCCTCCTGGAGATAAGGGAAAAGAGAAAGATAGAACTCAGGTTGCTCAATTAGATACTCCCTTAACTCTATTTCAAGGAAAAATAGAGACTCCTCTATTCCTAATCTCAGTCTGTATATTTGGTAAACACTTGCACAATTTCTTGTTAGATTCAGGTGCTTCCACCAATGTAATGCCCTTTGGTGTCTGTCAAGCTTTGGGTATCACTCCTGCCGATTCCCAAAAGAAAGTTACACAATTGGATAGAACTGAAGTTAATGTTGTAGGGGAATTAAATATGATTCATATGCAGGTTGCTTTTGATCCTAGGATTCAACAAGTTATCAATATACAGGTGGTTGATATACCTGATGCTTATTGCCTAATTCTAGGAAGAGACTTTACTAGGGCCTTGAATGGATATTTATCAACTGATAACTCTCACATGTGGCTTCCTTGGAAAGGAGTTCCAAACTAGATTAGAATTGAAAGGGAACCTAGGATGAAGTATATGATCACAAAATATCAAAATACTTTCAATGAAATTCTGATATCAAAGGTGAGCATGGGAAACTATGTGCTTGCAGCCCCTTTTGAGGAGTCAGATGTAGAGGAAGTCCTTATGTTCCACACAACATTTGTTGACCTTACAATAGAATCCAGTAATATTGAAACCTTGGTGGAACCAATTGAAAATGATGATGATTTTGAAGATAATCAGCTCATTTTACTAGATAATTTCTAGGAATTCATTCAGAAATGCATTGAGGATTAGATTCAGTTGGGTAGGAAGATGAATTTCAGAGATTTTCTCTTGCCAAATTGGTGTAGGGTTAATAATTCCTCCCATTTCGAATTGGATTGTTGCTTATGCCAAACTGCAGTAGAACAAGTGCAAAAATGTATCAACCCTACCCCAGCAGTGAAAATTGATATCCAAGATGTCCAGGAAAACCCTAAGGAGAATAAAGTGATTCTTTCTGAAGAACCTTCCAGTAGTAACAGTGCAGGAGATACAACAAGTAAATATGCAGTTGATGGTTGTTGGACTTTAAGATTTGATGGATCCAAATCTAAGCAAGGAGCTGGAGCAGGATTTGAGTTAATCAGTCCAAGAGGTAAGACATTCTTTGCTACTCATAGACTTCAATTCCATTGCACTAATAATGTAGCAGAATATGAAGCTTTGGTCCATGGATTGTTAATGGCATTGAAGAAAAAGGTCAAGATCCTACAAGTTTTTGGGGATTATGAGTTAGTAGTCAAGCAAGTTAGGAGACAATACTCTTGTTGTGATAAAAGAATGACTAATTATAGACATAGAGTATGGGATCTGACCAATTATAGACACAGAGTATGGTATCTTATTGAAGGATTTGATACCTTCAACATTCAGTTGATACCACGAAGTAAAAAATAAGACAACTGACTCCCTTGCCCAGGAAGCTAGTACATTGCAACCTCTGTCTCTGTCTAGATTGAATAAGTTTACAGTCGAGTTAACTCCAATGCCTTCAGTGCCTACCAATGTCACCAACTTCCAAGTATTTGAAGAAGATAAGCATATTTTAGATTTTATCACAAGTACAGATGTTTTTGCTTCTCAAATTATAGATGAAACTGAACTTCAAGAAGTAGAAATGGACTTGGAAGGACTACTTAATTTGAAGACCAATACTATTCCCAGAGGAATGGTGCAGTTAGAAATAATTTTTGATTTGGATAAGGTCGGGGATCAGGAACAAGATGCCAAGAAGGAGTCCATCAATGGACAATGTGAAAAGTATAAAATGGGGACTCAAGATGATATCAAGAATGTCTTCATTGGAAAAGTATGCACTCCAGAAGAGAGAAAAGGAATAATTGATGCATTACATAGATATCCAGATGTGATAGCCTAGAGTAATGAAGACTTGAAGACTTATGACACATCAATCATAACTCACACTATCCCTCTCAATCCATGAGTAAAACCTTTCAGACAGAGGCAAAGGCCAATCAATGCTCTACTAGAACCCATAATTCAAAAGGAAGTACAAAAGTTGTCTACAAGAATCATATTCCCAATTAGGCATTCTACTTGGGTTGCAAACTTGGTTCCTATGAGGAAAAAGAATGGTGAAATCAGGTTGTGTGTAGATTTTAGGAACCTCAACAAAGCATCAGAAAAGGATAATTATCCAGTACCTTCATTGGATGAAGTACTTCAAATTGTCAATGGATCTCAGATGATGTCTTTCTTGGATGGCTACTCAGGATACAATCAAGTTATGGTGCAGTATGAAGATAGACATAAAACTGCTTTCACTACCAAGTGGGGAACTTTTGCATACAGAAGAATGCCCTTCATTTTGATTAATGTTGGAGCTACATTTCATAGGGCCATGGACATTGCGTTTAAGGACATAATTGGTAAGTACATAATCATTTATATGGATGATCTGACAATATTTTCCAAGAAGAGAGGTGACCATATAGCATATTTGTGTAAGGTGTTTCAGAAGTGTAGGGAATTTGATATATCTCTCAATCCAAAGAAGTGCATCTTTGGGGTTATAGAGGGGAAAATTGTTGGGGCATGTTATCTCTGATAAAGGAATTGCCATTGATCCAAAACAAGTGGAAGCTATACTCAAGATCCTGCCACTTGCTAGCAAGAAAGAAATGAAATCATTCTTTGGAAAGATCAACTTTGTAAGGAAGTTCATCACTGGATTTGTAGAAATTGTCAAGCCATTGAATGCAATGTTGAAGCAAGAGGCCAAAGTTGAATGAAGTGCAGAGGCAAAAGAGGCATTTGCAAAAATTAAGAAGGCTATTGTTGAATCTTCGATTTTGGTGAGTCTAAACTATGCTAAGCCATTCTATATATATTTGTTTGCTTCTGATCACTCATGTGCTGCTATGTTGACTCAAAAGTATAATCAAGGAAATGAACATCCTATAGCATTTATGAGTGTACCATTGAAAGATGTTGAATTGAGGTACCCAAGTGTGGAAAAGTAGGCTTATTCCTTAGTCAGGGTTGTGAAGAAATTTAGACACTATATCCTCAGAAACAAAGTGTTTGCAATAGTTCTTGATCTTGCAGTCAAGTTGTTGTTGATGCAAAATAAGCTAGGAGAGCGCAGAGCTAAGTGGGTAACAATGTTACAAGAATATGATATCGAAATTCATCACATGAAGTTGGTAAGAGGGCAAGGACTTACAAGGACAATGGCAGAAATGAGCCCTGACCTTACAGCTTAGCATTACAATCTAGAAGATGTTTCCCCTGGAGAGTGGTATGATGATATTGTTCATTATCTCCTGACTCGGAGATGTCCTGACCATCTAAATGCGGTACAAAGAAGGGGATTACATTTGAAAAGTGATAGTTTCATGTTGAAGGGAGTTGTTCTATATAAGAAAAATCATGAAGGTATCTACCTGAGGTGCTTAGGAAGACAGGAAGCTGAGAGAGTCATGTGGAATTTCATGATAGATATGGCACTGGCCATGGTTCTGCACATGCCACTGCAAATAAGATTCTAAGGGTTGGTTATTATTGGACTACATTTTTCAAGGACACACAAAGTCATGTCAGAAATTGCCATGTGTGCCAAACCGTAGCAACTAGAGAAAAGTATGCAGCTCTTCCACTTCAGCCGGTCTTTGAGGTAAAACCTTTTGCATAGTGGGGGATGGACTTCATAGGTCCCATCAATCCACCTTCTTCTGCTAGTCACAGGTATATTCTCACCATTACTGATTATTTTACATGATGGACTGAAGCTCTTGCATGCAAACAGTGTACTTCTGAGGTGGTAATTGATTTCATTGAATCTGGTATTATCAATTGCTTTGGATGTCCTTTATATTTAGTTTGTGATAATGGTCCTGCATTTGCATCACTGAAATTTTTTAATTGGGATTTTGATCATGGGATTATAATAAAGTTTGCATCTAATTACTATCCACAAGGTAATGTTTTGGCTGAGTCTTCCAATAAAAACCTCTTAACAGTCATTCGTAAGCTATTAGAGAAGAATCCCAAGGATTGGCACACTCAACTTAGATTTTCTCTATGGGCAGATCGTACAAGACAAAAGACTTCCATAGGGACCTCCCCTTATCACCTTGTATATGGCCTGGAACCTATATTTCCAATCCAATTGAGGATCCCTACTTTACAGTTCATTAATGAGTACAATGATGAAGAAAACAGGCATGAGGCCCACCTACAGGAACTGTTACACCTTGAAGAAAGAAGAGGTGAAGCCTTAGATAACTTTACTAAACATCAGGGTGTAGTCAAAAGGTGGTTTGATAAAAGAGCCAAGGTAAAAGCCTTTTAGATTTCTGACTTGATTCTCTACTGGGATAAATCTCATGACCGTAAGGGAGAGCATGGTAAATTTGACAAACTTTGGCTTGGCCCTTACCAGATTTTAGAAATCCTAGGAGATAATGCTTTCCGCTTGAAAACTCTCACTGGGGAGGATATCCCACTGCCTATCAATGGGTAGTATTTGAAGCATTATTTCCAGTCTTGAGTTGTTTCAGCTCTTTTCCTATATATAATTGTAGACATGCAAAATTTACATTCTGCATTTGATCAGTTTCATTCATCAACTAAACTGGATGTTGCATTAGATCCATTCATCACCTTCATCCATTCATTTAAATAATCTCATTGCCTAAGGTTATTTATTTAAAATCAAATGAGCATTATCATCAATCTTTTAATAATAAATCAAAAAGCCATTTAAATCAAATCCTAAATCATATTCCATCATTTTCTGATTTAAATAAATCAATTATCAAAGTCTTGAAAGTCAAATCATCTAATCAGCATTAAATCAGCATAATCATCATCTAACCCTGATTAAATGTTAATCCATCCCACTTGCATTATCTAGATATCTCCACTTGCACAATAAATCAATTTTATTGATTTATTAAAACCTCATTTTCCCTCAACATGACAAGTCAAACATGGCATTTATTGCTCTTTTTTCTTGTCCCCCTCTCAAAATTTATTGCAAATTTGAATTCAAATTCTCCCTCTCATGAGCACTCTTCCCAAATCTTGCACAACCATTGACCACTCACATGATGACAAGTGTCCTCAACTCATTGGCTTGTTTTTGATCCCACATTGGTCTCTCTTCAACACTTAGCATTTTGAAAATCTTCAAATAGGGGCTTCATCCTCAAGCAAATCCTCCACAATCTTTATGCAAAGTCACTCTCTTGGTTTGAGAACTGATTTTGCTCATCATCACTCCACCATCTTCATAGCATTTTTCATCTTAAGCTTTGATCAAGGATTGGGAAAGGGTCACTAGCACATGTGACACCAATCCACTATGGAATAAAGTTTTGACTATGCTTTTATATGCTTACATTTGATTATCTTTGTTTATCTAATTTGCATGTTTCATCATAGTCAAGTATTTCATAGGGATTTCAAATCTAATGTTTTGCAAAGGACTAACATGATGATGTTATGTTAAAATTGTTAACCATTTGCAGATTTGATGTCCACAATAGTTACGTTAGGTTTCCTTTCTGTTTTGTCTGCTTTATTTTACTTTGGTTAGAGTAGGTTTCCCTTTCTGTTTTGCTTTTGTTTTTTTGGTTAGTATAGGTTTGCTTTCAATCTGGTGTGTTTTTTCTCTACTCTTCCTTTGGAGGTCTTCTTTTTTTCTTCTGGATGTGTTGCATCTGCATGACAAATATTCTTTTTTGTGGGACTGTTCTGAGTATTTCCTTGATGAAATTTAATCTTGTGTCTTGAAAGGATGGTTGAGGTCTTTGTTATTGTCATGTAGTCTAAATGTCTGATTTAAAGAGGATGTGTCACTAGTTTGATTTGAATTTGAAGTATTTTGGAATCTTATATCTTTTATACATCTTAAAAATCATGAGGTTGTTGTAGGATCCTTGTGAGGTCTTGTCAGGTGAAAAATCTTATTTCTGCTTTAGTGCCACTGTGGTTCTCAACCTTGAGTGTGAACTTCATTGTTCACAGGTTGAAATTAAAAAAATGAAACGAAAAGAATATCAAAAGAAAACACAAAAATGAAAAGAAAAGAATATCAAAAGAAGAAAAGAGAAAATATTGAAAATTAAAAGAATGAATTCAACTTATCAGGGGTATCTGAATATCTCTATCGAGGCTATGGACGCCTAACTAGAAATAGAGCTATGTTCGGGAGAGTCACAGCAATTTAACCTCATCGAGGCTATAGATGCCTAACTATCAGTGAGGCTCTATCCAAGTTGCTTTTGGAGTTAGAATATTTATGTAGCCTAACCCGATTGAACTTGGTTTCTGCAGTAGCTCAAGGAGGGAAATGAACTCATGTGCACACAATTAGATTTTCAGTCTACGGAAGTTTCAATCTACCTTCGGTTCCAATTCTTTAATCTTGCATTTTGACTTGTTTTTCTGATAGTGAGATCGAAACTAGAGATTTTGGGTTCATGATTCATGTTCGTCATCGAAATGCTCTGGAGCATTTCCCCAGCAGAGTCGCCATTTGTTGTGCAGTTTTTGCACACACGCCCTGCTGAAAGCAGGGACCCTCTTTTGCTTTCGCCCTTGTAATTTTAGCCCTTTGATTTTGGGGATTTACTTTGCCTTGGCGTGAGCTTAAAATGTTTATTTTACTTGCCCAAGTTTTTCACCTAAGTTGTATATTAAAAATCTTAAGTTTTGGACCAAGTTTGGGTTTTGGCTCTGTTTCAAGATTTTCCTCCCCGTCCAGATTTTCTCAGATTGTGCTTGAAGTTTGACTCTATCTGCTTTGCACCGTGTTTTAGAGATTTTTGGCCTTCATGGAATTCTGCCTGAGCTGGATTTTTTCGGAATTCCATTGTGCAAGGGTTTCCCAAATATGGTTTTTTTTTTTAGGTTTACACCATTATGACTTATCATTTGCGTTCTCTTAAGTTGGGATATTTGATCCTAGGGTACTTGGCATGTTGTGGCATTTGAATTTATGAATTATTGATTTGGTTGTGATTCCCTTGGAATTTTCATCATTGTTGCTTGCTTGGGCATTCAAAATTGTTGTTTGTCTTTGCTCAAGTCGACTGGCATTTTATTCATGGTATGTACATGTTGCCTTGCTTTCGATTGATGAATGTGATTTTTGCTTTAGCATTTTGGTTTTTCTTGGAATTTGAATTTATGTGTCTCAAGCTTGCTATGTGCGTTCATGTTTAAAATCTAGGGTTTCATGCCTAGGGCATCCCCTTTTCATCTTAGCTTGTTTTCGAATGAACCTAGAATTCAAAGAAGATCTATAGGAGGTTCAAGTTAAACGATTTTTGTGCTTAGGGTCCTCAAATTTGTGATCTTCGATCAATTTGAGTGAGATTGTGTTGGATTGCCGATATTCAAGTTTTCTACCAACTTCAGGATTTTCCTGCGCTGGCAGATTTTCCCAACTTTCCGTTTTCTCATGTTTTTCCTGAATTTCATAGTTTTCCAGAGTTTCACCTTCCCAGCAGATTTCTGTCTCATCCGAATTTTCCCAAAAGTCCTTCGTTCCTTCGTTTTTCCAAAATTTGCTAACTGTTGCTTCATTTGCGAAAATTTGTCTCGTGCTGATTTCTCCAGAATTTGGTTGAAGACAAAGAATTGTGAGATAACATGGGTTGTTAATGAATGATTATGCATTTCATGATTAATTTGAGCTATTTTGAGATCCCATGTGCTATTTCTTGGTTGATAATGATCATATTATATTACTTATGGGTGGTTTCATGTTGTTTCCACTGGAATCCGCTAGCCCAGATTTCCCTGAAATTCCTTTCTGGCCTGGATTCCACGGCTAGCTCGAAATCCCAGACTATGTAGATTGCTATTTAACATGGTTTTTGTGTTGATTTTGATCTTTGCTCAGATTTTTTTGGTTGATGAATACGTTACTGATGATGTGCTAATCTTGATTTTCATGATGTAATGGGAATTAATGGTGGTTTTTGTTGAGTGCAGGCTGAATTTGGTTGGGTCATCAAGGAAGTTCTGGAGATAAAATTAATTCAATTAAAGGAGAAATTCAAGTACTGGTTGCTCCACCCCTTGGCCGACTTGGTGAGGTGCGCTCAGGATAAGAATGGAAGGAAGCAGTTAATATAGGGCCGCATTGAAACTTGTGCATTGGTTCGAATTGTACTGAGGATCCCAAGACGACTTGGATTGAGTTCATGTATTTAATGCTTATTTTATCTAATTTTGAATTCTCCTTGGGCCGACCTATTTTATGGCCATTTTTATTGTAAACATTGGTTTTAGCTATTTTATGATTGTAAAATCCCTTTCTTGGCCGACATGCTTTGGGGATTCCTATAAATTGGGCATTTTGCCTCATTTGTAACAGATAGATACACAGATAGCTAGTTTGATGCAAGAGGGAATTAGGTAGTAGAGTAGAGTTAGAAGTTAGTCAATTTCTAAGCAAGTGTTGTAATAGAACATTGGAATTGTTGTTGAAATTGGGTGATTCAATACAATTGAAGACATTGTGATTTTCTAGTGATCTCTTTTGTGTTGACTTATCTTGCACGGTTCTTATGATTCTATCTTTAAAATTGCTCAAAGTTAATAGATGTATGTTAGATATGATTCAATGGGGTTTATGATTTGATGCTTGAAGTTTTGCAGCAATCCCTGGTCCATACTTTTTGTAGCTAGCTAATTGTTAATTGCTTTACAAAGTTAGCCTGGACCTTTATATTAATTGTGCTTAGTTCAATTGTGGAGATTTATTCATTTCAATTGCAATTGGGTTGTCTTGGATGAATGTTCATGATCTAAAAATCTTAATACCTTAGAAGATTGCACTGTTTCTATGAGATTGTAGATTTATCTTGGTTAAGCAGGAATTAGTTTATGAGGGATTGGTCCATTTAAAGTATTTCATCATTTGCATTGTTAATCTTAGGAGTAGTTAAATTTAGGAATCTCTCTAAAACCCTAATCTTTTGGTTATTTCTTTATCATTTGAGTTAGATTTAGGATTGAAGTATCATCATATTGCTAGATCTAATAATTTCAAGATTCAGTCTTTGGTTGTAGTAAGGTCCCTTTGTGATTACCAGCATTTTCACATTTATCACTAAGTTGTTTATGCATTGTCAAGACCTGACATTAGAGACCTTGGGGTTATCTCTTGAGGCTTGCTGATAGAGATTTACCTTTCAAGAGAGATAGGATTTCATATTTTGTCTAAGTTGTTGTTGTGCAGAAAACATCATCAACACTATCAAACACAAATCTTGGTTATTAGGTTAAGTTTCATCATTAGGATTTTGTCATCTTGCAATCACGAAACGAAAAATAATAATCAGATTTTAACTTGGTCTTATCAATAGAATATATCATTCTATTTGAATTTGTTACAATCTATTGACACTCATCCAAACACAAAAAATCAAAAGTTTATTGAGGAAAACAAACACTTGTATGCCAATTTTGACGAGGTTACAAAGACATAAACTTAGAGAAAAGGAAATTGAAACACCAAATGTCATGGCCAAAGAAAATCCCTTTCACAGATTACATCAAAATGATACAAATGAAATAACCCAAGGGGATATCCAAACTACACAACAAGATCCAAATTTTCACAAATTCATGGAAAAAGTGTTGGAATAAGATATGGAAAAATACCTCCTAATGCTAGTTGAACTACGTGCAAAACTTCCAAAAGATTTTGACATTAATCGATTAAAAGAAACACCTAGAGCAGCTGAAACTGAACCACACAACACACAAAACATAGATCAAGTGGTTGCCCTAACATGTCAAATGCACAACTTACAACAACAACTTTAGGATATCCAAAAAGGAACCACAAAATGGTATTCATTATAGGACATTTGTCCTTATCCTTTTGATCCAAGTGTGGACATGATACCATTTCCTAGACATTGTGAATTCCCCAAATACAACAAATACAACGGAAAAACAAATCCAATTGACCATGTGAGGGAATTCAGAACCATGAGTTTAGAATTTTCACAAGAAGATACTTACTTAATGAGGTTATTTCCAAGGAGCTTAGCAGGTCACTGTATGGAATGGTTCTCTAAACTACAACCAAGAATTCCATCTTTTGAAGAACTATTCAATAGATTTATCTCACAATTCTCCTTCGATATTCAACATGAGGTAACCATAAAATATCTTTACAACATGAAACAAAGGAAGGGTGAGACATTCCTCTCGTTTCTACAACAATGGCGAAAGTTGTTTGCTAGATATCCTTATTCTATACCTGAAGAGGAAAAGATAGAATTATTCATTGACAACTTAACTGATTACATGAGCTATAGGCTTGAACTACAATGTCCCCCTACATTTGAAAAAGTGATTGAAAATGGGCTCAAGATCAAAGAAGCCTTGGTCAAAAGAGGAGTGATTAAACATTACAATGAAGTATCAAACAATACAAATTCCTTAAATCACTATGGCAACAATGATAAACCTAAATTTTGGCAAAAAATCAAAATATTGGAAACAATGATGCTACAAATGACACACAAAATGCAAGACCAATATTCAATTTGATGGAAACAACTGTAAAGACTAATCAAAATGATAACCCGAACATCAATCAAGGTACCACTCAAAACAATAATCCAAACAATGGAGAATCTCGACCACAATCATATCAAAGGCAATCCAATTGACGAAGATTTACACCACTGGGACAAACAATGGAATCAACAATGAGAGCTTATTGCAAATGGACTTATTACCTTACCTAAAGTGATAAATTGGGAGCCAAAAGTAAAACCATCTTGGTGGAATGATGTTGACTATTGTAACTTTCATAAAAACAAGGGATATAAAATGAAAGATTGTATGCAATTGAAGCATCTAATACAAGATTTGATTGATAGTAAGAAAGTATTTGTAGAAGGACATCAAACCAACAATGATCACAGTTCATTTACAAATCCTTTACCAAATTATGAAAAGAGAGAATCTTCTTCAAATAGTAAAGATAAAAGTATAAACTACATCTATGATAGCACTATTCATTGTGTTTTTGAGGTTGAGAAAAATAAGGTCATTGATAATCAAAAAAATAACATTAGCATCAATGACATCATATCCTTGAACGTGATCCCAAACATAAACAAATCTGACAACCAAATCAATGTCATAAAAATTAGGGAAAGACAAGACTATCAACCAGTCAATGTGACAACAAGGGGGAAATCCAAAGTAATATTGAAAGGAGTTAAAGTCACTATTCCCCCTTCAAATCAATACAACATAATCGATCAACTGCAAAAAATATCAGCAGAGATATCCATATTGGAAATCCTTAAAATTTCACCATCTAATAAGGAGCTTTTCGAATAGGCTCTTGTGGCCACCACGGTACCCAATAATCTGGATGTCTGTCAATTTCAAGCTATGGTGGGACATTTAACCACGCCTCATTGTCTATCATTCTCCGAACAAGATGATGTATCACTTAATCACCCACACAATGCAGCCCTTCATATAGAATTTTTAATCCATAAACACCGTGTTAAACATGTCCTAATAGATGGTGGAGCTGGTTTAAACATTTGCACTTTAAAACTGATCCGTGCACTAGGTTATTCTGACAATGATATTGATGCTAGAAGGAAGATCACAATAAAATCCTATGATGAAGAAGATAGATCCTCTAAAGGGTTGATTGTGTTGCCTATTCAAGTAGGACTAGTTTTGAAGAATATAGTTTTCCAAGTGTTAGAAAAAGAGTTGACATATAACATACTCTTGTGACATCCATGGATTCATGAAATGCAAGCAGTGCCTTCGACCTATCATCAGTGCTTAAAATTTATTTTCAATGGATAGGAAGTTACTATTTCAACTGACTACAATAATCCCCAAAATTGTAACACACTTAAGGCAACTCAAGACACTTTTGTGCCCCATAATAGAGAAGCAAACACTTCTAGTTCATCCAATAGTGAAAAGCAACTAAATTTAATATCCAAATGGTTTGAGAAAAAGGACCAGTCAAAAGAAACAATTGTTGCTAACTCCACTTCATCAAACAATGAAGATCCACTGAATACTATATCACAACAATTCAAAGACAAAATCCAATTAAAAGATAAGGTCATGGGAGAATATTCCATTGAGCCATCTTTATGTCTTCCACAATTGTTGCCATCTCCAAAATCATATGGGTATCCATCAACAAAAACACAACAATCATCACAACCTACCACGATTCTGGATGAAAGGTTTGTAAAAGCAGGTACTCTAGAAGACGAATCAGAAAACAAGTGCATTCTCAATTGGATCTACAAAGATGAAGAAGCATCAACATCAGTAATTATCAGCATAAAGACAAATCAGTATGGAAAAGGAAAAGCTATCTTAGAAAAAATGGGGTATGAAGGAAAAGGACCTATTGGTAAAAGAAAAGAGGGCATTGTAGAACCCATCCAACCTCTCACACTTCAATCAAAGGACAAAATAGGACTGGGTTATACAGGAGAAACAAAAGAAGAAACCACTCATAAAGTTGTTGAAAGGATCCTTCAAATACGAGATAGCTCTGAAACAAATTCTAATGAATATGAGTGGGATTATTTATTAGAAATATTATACAAGGACATATAGGTTGATGTTATAAAAGAGTATGCACCCACACGTGAGGAGGGATAAAGTTCAGGGACTAGACCCCTTGTATTTGGATCACAAAATATCGATGACTCAAATGAGGATGGACAGATACCGAGTGAGATAGATGACTTGGAAGAGAGTAATATCATAGACCTTGACATTACCACTAAAACTTTTGACAACATTGTTGTTAGAGCCTTTACTTCCATTGACCTTGACCAATCCAATGACCTTCTACCCTTATTGCATCCTGAACTTATCGATTGGGAACCAATTGAACCTATCAATTTACCTATCTTTGTGAATGATGATGCTATCGTAAATTTCCTTTGTTGTAATGAACCTGACACAAGTTCTACTCATAAAACTCATAATGATACTTCAAATCAAGAGGGTGCCAAATCTTCCAGTTGTAAAATTGAAAACAAGAATAATGGATCTAGTGGTGAAAACCATTCAATGGTAGCATTAGATCTTGAAAAAGTAAAAATAAAGAACACATCTAACGGTGAAAACCTCTTTGAGGCACTAAAAGATGGGAGATTTGACACCCTTCCAGAACATTATCATGAATGATCATCAATGCTGGTGGAACCTACACAATCTATCAATCTTGGCACAACAGAAAAGGAAAAAATTCTACATCTGGCAGCATCTATGATAGAACTAGAGAAGCCCAAATTCACCAAATTCTTTGAAGAGAGACATATCAACTTTGCTTGGTCTTACTCTAATATGCCAGGGCTAGATCCAAATCTTCTAATGCATTATTTATCTCTACCATCTGGAATCAAACCAGTAAATCAAAAACTAAGGAAAATGCATCCCCACATCGCATTGATGGTAAAGGTTGTGCTGAAAAAGTTGTTAGATGCAGGATTCATCAGGTCCATCGATTATGCTAAGTGGATTTCAAATATTGTACCTATATCTAAACCAGATAATAGTATCAGAATATGCACATATTTTAGAGATCTAAATAAGGCATGTCCAAAGGATGATTTTCCTTTACCAAACATTGACATTATTGTGGATTTAATAGCAAGATATGCCATGTCACTAATGGATGGCTTCTTAGGGTATAACCAAATCAAGATAGCACCCAAAGATTAGGAGAAGACATCATTCACCTGTCCTTGGGGTACATTATGTTGGAATGTCATTCCCTTTGGGTTGAAAAATGCAGGTGCAACATAGTAGCGGGCAATGACCACTATTTTCCATGACATGATGCATACTTTTATGGAAGATTACATGGATGATATATTAGAAAAATCATATACTAGAGAAGGACATCTGGAGATCCTAGGAAAAATCTTTACTAGACTGGAGAAGTTCAATGTCAGATTAAATCCAAAGAAGTGTGTGTTTTGGGTTACATCGGCAAAGCTCCTCGAATACATAGTTTCAGAAAAAGGTATCGAAGTGGATCTGGCTAAAGTCAAAGCAATAATGGAAATGTTTCCAACAAAGAATATCAGTCTATTACAGTCTCTAGAGGGAAGGTTACAATCAATCAGGAGATTTATCTCCCAATTAGCAGACAAAAGTCATCCATTCAATCATCTACTACATAAGAATGTCTCTTTCAAGTGGGATCGAGAATGTGAAACAACTTTCAATCAAATAAAGTAATATTTGATGTCACCTCCCATACTCATGCCACCTATAGAAGAGAGACCATTGTTACTATACATTGCAACAATAGAAATTTCTTTAGAAGCTCTATTAGCATAGGAAGATCTTGAGGGAAGGGAACAAATTGTCTATATCAGTAGGACTTTGAACAATCATGAAATAAATTACACCTTCATCGAGAAAGATTGTTTGGCGATGGTATTTGCTACCCAAAAATTGTGGCATTACATGTTCACCCACACAGTCAGACTCATAGCAAAGATTGACCCATTAAAATATCTACTCAACAAGGTTGCTCTAACAGGCAGACTAGCCAAATGGGTCATGCTCTTGAGTGAATTTGATAACCATTATGTGGATAAGAGAACCATCAAAGGTCAAGTGATTTTTGATTAGTTAGCTGAAGCTCTGTTACCAAATGATCATCCAATGAACATAGAGTTTCCTGATGCAGACATTCTTACTATGACAACACAACAATGGAGGCTTTATTTTGATGGGTCATACACACAACATGGGTTTGGAGTTGGAATTCTATTTTTTACACCTCAAGGACACACCATCCCAAGGTCCTATAGACTCATGTTTCCATGTACCAATAATGTAGCTGAGTATGAGGCATTAATTATTGGCATCAAAGTGGCAATTGAATGGAAAATCACATAACTACAAGTATATGGAGACTCACAACTAGTCATCTATCAGGTAAATGGCTAATATCAGAAAAACAATGAAAATCTCATGCCATATATGAAAATGATAGATGATCTCAAAAAGTGCTTTGTGGATATCAAGTTTGAACAAATTCCAAGGGCAGAAAAAAATTTGCGGATGCTATGGCAACAATTGCTTCTCTCTTGCAATTACCAGAAAAATGAGGTCATTATGAGTTTATGGTAGAACAAGTGTCTAACCCTACTTATGATAATCTAGATTCTCAAACCATATCCAATTAGTCGATGTTGAATCTTCAATCTATGGAAAATCCTATGCTTACCTTAAGGACAATATCCTCCCTCTTGATCTTTCAAGAAACCAGAAATGTAACTTCATCCACCAATCCACATGACATATCTTAATCGCTGACATACTTTACTGTCGAGGTATAGATGGTACTCTTCTTCAGTGTCTGGAACATAACGATTCTGAGACAGCTTTACATGAGGTTCATGAAGGTATTTGCGGAACTCATTCAAGTGGACTAACCCTAGTGAAGAAACTCCTTCATTTGGGATACTACTGGCTGAACATGGAGGAGTCCTATTAGTTTGTTAAGAAATGTCAAATCCATGGTAACTTAATTCATGCACTAGTGCAAGAATTTCATCCATTTACATCAACATGGACCTTTTGTCAGTGGGGACTAGACATGGTAGGAAAAATAAATCCATCTTCATCCAATGGGTACAAATTTATAATCACAGCAACAGAGTACTTTACAAAATGGATAGAAGTGGTTCCTTTAACAACAATCACTGGAAAGCAGATCTCATCTTTCATACTGAACTACCTCATCTGTAGATATGGAATTCCCCAGTCCATTGTCTCAGACAATGGTTAACCTTTTGAAAATCAGGATGTGCAGGAACTGTGTGACAATTTTCATATCCAACATCATTTTTCAACACCGTACTACCCTCAAGGAAATGGCCAAGCAGAGGCCTCAAACAAAACAATTCTAAAAATTCTAAAGAAAATAGTTAACGATGTTGGACGTGATTGGCATGTTTAATTAAATCATGCTCTTTGGGCATACATAACCAACATTAAAACACCTACAGGAGCTACACCATATGCCTTGGTATATGGAACATAGGCCATATTACCCATTGAGGTTGAGATTCCATCACTACGTGTCTCACTAAAGGGTATCATTCTAGATGAGGATTATAGGGTCTCTAGACTTCAAGAGCTAGAACTATTGGATGAATGTCGTCAACAAGTTGTGAACCATTTGACGGCATATCAACAAAGGATGTCCAAAAGCTACAATCACATAGTAAAGCCTAGAGTCTTTCAGGCCAGTGATTTGGTTCTAAAGGAAAACCCTAGAAATCAATAGGATAGAGAAAAGAAAGGGAAGTTTGAACCTAACTAGCTAGGTCCCTTTGTCATCATATCAATTTATGGATTTGGGGCCTATCAACTGTCTACACATGAAGGGGATCTATTCGATGAACCTATCAACAGTATCCATCTCAAAAAGTTCTACACCTGAATCACCTAGAGCACGGTTCAAGTTCAAAAAAGGGAAAAATACAACAAAAAAAATCAAAAAAGGGAAAAATACAAAGAAAAAATCATAAAATACAAAAATACAAAAAAAAAATTATAAAGACTGAAAAAGTGCAAAAAAAATATGTAGTGAAAACCTGGAAACAGGCGCTACTTATAATTTAAACTAACAATTCCATCTATTAGGGGAATTTCATTGTCATTCACTTTCACTATAATTTTTCGTCCATTATCGTATTATTGCAATATGGTCATGTCCCACCCTAGCTTGGAGACAAAATCTGGACCTCACTGGGGGCAATAAGTTTGAGTTTAAACAAATGGACAAACAGCAGTAAGACAAATGCAACAAAAACAATGATCAAAATGCAACCCAACATTGAACATCAATCACCATCATAAATGCATCAAACATCCATATTCATATCAAACATCCAAAAATAGGTCAAAAATTGGTCAAAAAGTCAAAAACAGAGTCATCTAGTCGAACCATGTGGTCTTTGCATGTATAACGTAGGCAAGGCTAATCTTTGATCATCCCCTGAGGCCCCTAAGATAAGTCTTTAGGTTAGGTTTTTGGTCAAAATCTTGAAAAATCACAAAAACATCAAAAAATCAAAATCAAAATCAAATCAAAATGGATGATCTAATCTAAATATTGGTTGAAATACTTTAAGCAAAGGTTGGATAGTTGTACTTTGATCTTTGTTATCATTTCTTTCGAGCAACTCGATGATGTATTGAACTGGAGAAGCTAGGAAGGAGAATGGTATTTTCTTTGTCTGTTGTTTGTGAATTAATCATTATTATTATGTGAATTGTCACGAGACGTGCTCTACAAAGTATCACTGATGACATTCAAAATTCACATAGGAAAGTGATTGATTCTTGTCTATTTACGCAAGAAATGCTTAGGTCATCTTGGTTTAATTATACCTAGATGCTTGTGTTCACTTGCAATACCAATAATCATGGAAGTAGTACTCAGGTCATCATGGTCTAAATTATACCATCGATGCTTGTACTCACTTTCAACATTTTTAAAGCTCTATGATAATACAAAGCACAATAAATGGACTGTTAAGATGCCAATGTTTGCATGTAGATTTGCATGATAAAATAGATTGCATTCATAATAGTTTTGCATCTGCGGAGTGTTTATTACAAAAACTGGTAAAGAATTCAAAAATGATGATATCAATGCATAAGGGATTGAGTATACTTGAAAAATTAACAAAAACATAATCATTATCATGTAGATGCATAGTCATTTCCATTGTACATACATTAGAAAGCATTTAATATATCATTTCATCATTCATATATTTTAATCAAATAAATTGCATTGATCATATCATATTTTTCATATCACACATCATAAAACTGTATGAGAAAACTATCAAAAACATCCTCAATATCATGTGATTACATTTTCATATCGTACATCCATTCATTATATCATACATTCAACGTACCATTATATTCATCATTTTTCATCCACTTATTACATCATGTATTTGCATTTAAAATATATCACAGGAATAAAGTGCACATATCTCATTTGCATCGCACATCATATATCATTAAAACATCATATCCATTATCATGCATATAGGCATATTATCATATAATTTGGAAATACACATCATACATCTAATTCATCCATGTAAATACTACATACATCATGCATCCATACATCATCATTATTCACATAATCACATGTAAACATCATAAATCATAAGCATGTCATCATGATTATAAATTGCATCCATAACATCATAATATAAGGATCATCACATGGCATATAGAACATAGAAAATGCATCCATCATAGAATAATATAGAACACGTAATAGATGGATAAAATCCACTACATATCATATAGATCTCAAAATCATAATGTCAAGTATACAATGATGTCTGAAATGAAGAGAGATGTATCATCAAAAATGGTTGTGAATCAAAATAATCAGAGTGTACATCGCATCTCAAAATACAAAAAAGGGTACAATCATAAAGCTATGTGTTGCTAGCTCCAAACGATGTAGGCATCTTGGGACTAGTCTCTCCACCACCAGATGTATCAGGATCTCTCAGGTCTCTTGGGAGGAGTTGTGTCACACCTCTACTCACAATCCTCGATTGGGACTTGCCAGATTGAGACTATGCATAACTCACTCTATGCTCTGAAGGAATGGCATCATAGAATTTACCTATGTAGTACTCTACCTCCCGACCAACACGGACAACCTCTCACATATAATCCGCTACATAGGTACCATCCGCCAATCTCTGCAATCTCTCAGCGGTCGACTATGCCTGCTCTACAGCCCGTCTAGCGGCATCTCTCTCAGTTGTCAAAGAGGTAATCTATGTGTGAGCCGCTACCAACTATCCCTATACCTGAGCAAGAGCTTGTGCATGAGACTGGGCATGTTCCTGCATCTGAGTTTGTGTCTACAATAAGAGACCCTGAGCCTGAACCAACTGACCCTGTAAGGTCTGCACCTGCACCTATAGGCTCGCAATCTGTGTCTGCTACTACTGCGAGGGTGCACCAATCCGCACATGCTACCATGTAGGAGCTATTAGTGATCGCCTCTTATGAGGCACCATGATGTCTCTGACATCCAAAACTGGTACTAATCCACTAGCTCCACCTAACCCATTGGCTACCCCTGGTCCTCCACCACCATCTACATCCCCATCTCCACCACCTCCATACTCCTCATCATCATCACTACTATCCTCATCCTCACCACTGCCCTCCTCATCACCAATGTCCTCGACATCCTCCACCTCCTCCTCATCAACCTCCTCTCTCCTTCGTCGATGATCGTGTACAACAGCAACCTCCTCCTCAACAAGTAGTAGTACTAGCTCATCAAGAATGGTAATCTATGGAAAAGGATGTAGAACCAGATACTCTACATAATCAACTATAACAGGTGGCTCGACAATATCAGGATGGATATCCCAAACTAGAGGTTGTAGAGCTTGATACTCCTAAACAGTAGCATCATATGAAATACCCAATCCCCAATCAATGGAATCTACCTGACGCCAAGCATAATAGGAAACACCCTAGGGCATACCCTAAACAATACCATACTATCTGAGCACTTGTATGAACAAAAATCTCTCTAACATCCAACAAGTCCAACCAATTAGCATCATCAACTGGCAGAGGAAAGGCAACTATACATCATCATCATCCCACTACTCACAATCTAGATAAGGCTGCCATGTAACAACCTCTACATCATCCAATACTCTCCTCCAATGATCTAACTTACCCAATCTAGACTAAGTAAGACAACCTGTATATCTATGCACATATAGCCGCATGGAAGGTCTCTGTCTAACTGTCACTAGACACGTAACAACTATATACTCCCACGCCCACACCTATAGTAGAGTAACTCCTAATGACAAACTATGACCTCCAAGGTAGATAGCTGAATGCAAATCATGATACAGATGGGAAAGCATACACATGCCCCAAGCATATCTCGTCTTGTGCATAATCATGCTCTCCAACACACGGCCCCAACCAATAGAAAGTCCCTTTGACCTACGATCAAGA
Source organism: Sequoia sempervirens (assembly GCA_007258455.2). NCBI lineage: Eukaryota > Viridiplantae > Streptophyta > Pinopsida > Cupressales > Cupressaceae > Sequoia > Sequoia sempervirens. Next base: position 514,405 of record VDFB02364281.1, read on the forward strand.
CAAAGGAACCCTCCAATGAAACCAGCAAGAACTGTAGGCAACGTGGCATAAGCATCCACCATCTTGCGTCATGGAATCCAATATCTAGAAATAGAATCATCCTGAAATACTCTATGGAGAGCATCAGTCTCGCCTTGCTTTGAAGAATCATAAACTACAATGTCACCAACAACTGGTATCCGCAGAATCTGCCAGATATCCTCAGGGGTGACTGTCATCTCGCTAGTAGGAAGGTGGAAAGTATTATTCTCACTATGCCACCTCTTTGTTAGGGCTGTTAGGAGACCCCGATTAATCCTAATCTGGGGCATGTCTAATAATGAAGACAAACCACAACGTGTAATAACTGTCATCTTGGGTTGCACGAGTTGTGGTATCAAATCGAAAGTCCTAGGGAACCACTCTCAAATCTGTAGGTTCGTCAAAGCCTCCTATCATCATGAAATGTTCAAAGTTAGTACTCTTTTTCAAAATCATCAAACATCAATTATCCTATCAAATCTAATCAGCTCTTGGTGAGACTTTTCATTAAATCTCGTGAGCTAACATCATTGAACCTCACCTATCATGAGGTCAAAACATCAAATCAACTCAAGCCTCACCTATCATGAGGTTGACCATCATCTACTCTATTGAGATCATCAATCATATCAAACCAATCTTTGACACAATCAAAATCGACAAAATCAAGGATAAAATTGACAAATTGCATCATTCTGACTTGAATGCGCTAAAATAGTGTTTTTATGTGCCACAATATCAAAAGCGCCATTAAAACACCTCGAAGCGCTAAAACAGGCGCTCAAAGCGCTAATTCATCAAGAGCGTCATTTTAGGAGGAAAAAGCGCCATTTCAAGCAATCAAAGCACTAAACTAGTCAAAGCGATAAAACAAAAAATCAAAGCGCTAAAACATCTATCCTAAGCACTGAACTAGTCAAAGCGCTAAAATACCTATCCTAAGCGCTATAACTTTCAAAGTGCTAAACTAACCAATCAAAGCACTACAAAAAATAACCTAAGCACTACTGTATTGAAAGCGCTAAAATAGACGACGAAAGCACTACTGCGGGCCTCAAAAGCACTAAAAGAAACCAAAAATTTAAAATCCAAAAAATGGTGCGAAAAATGAAAAAACACGAATAACAAGGAGGTTCATGGGTACGTATCGAAGGTTCGTAAGCGGTCAAGCAATTGTGTCATCACACGCGCTCAAATCGGTGAGTGTGGTAAAGGATTGACATCTTGCTCCAAATTGCTAATTTTCTCTCACTCTCAAATTCTTCAAACTCCAAATGCACAAATGAATTCAAATTTACTCCATTTTAACCTTTTAAAGGTTAATTAAAGGGATTTTTATGGGATTTATTTAATTTATTTAATTTATTTACTGGAGGATTAATTCAAAACTCATCACAAGGGCATCTTTCAAACTCTTTGTCGGGAGATAAATTATTTCATCATCAAAACCTTATCAAATCATTAAAAATCATCAAAAAATCATGAAAAATTTGAAAAATTTTGAAAAATCTTAAAAATCAAAATTTCATCAATTTATCTCCCAAGGGGGCATATAGCCATCATCACCTGAAAATCAATGTCTTAGGCATATTGAATTTTTTTTTGTCAATACTAGCAATGGCAAAATTTTCTTTGAAGCAATGCGTAAACACATCACTTCAAAGAGGGGCAAAATGTATACACCTAAAAATGGTCTGGAGAATATAATTAATTAAATATGATTTATTTGATTAATTAACCTTAAAATTCATCTACTTAATAAATAAATAGAAATATTTATTTATATAGTTCACTTTAAATTCTTCTATTTTTATCATATTATTTCCTCTTAATTAAATAAACAAGTTTAAATACTTTATTGTTTAATTATCATATATCTTCTATATTTATTTAATAAACAAATTTCTATAGTTTGTTTTATTAAATTAATTATTCTCTTTTGATAATTTGAATAAATCAAAATATTCAAATAAAGGCAATTTCCTCTATTCGCTCACCAATAAAATTAGATATTTTATAGCTAATTAATTCAACTAGCATTCATGAGAAAACTGTGGGGACAAATTAAAGTCAAATTGGAAATCAATTTGTCAATCTCCTTCCTCTGATTCTTCATATCCTCTAGCAAGATGTTTTTTTTCTAGGGAGGAACAATCCCCGTGATCAGCTCAGATCTCTCACCACTCAATCCTCCAGATCAAATCCAGACCTTTGTTGTGTTGCCCCTTCACAGGATGCTATCAAGAAATCTATATATACAGCCTCTGTCTACAAGAAATGGATCCCATCTTTGTGCAATCTTTACTCTGCAGAAATAGCAATCAAACATTCAAGCATTTAGCAATAGAATCACATAGCAATCAGTAGAATCATAATCATGGCATTCCATTTAGATTCATCATAGTTTATGACAGCTTTATTTATCTGTTTCATGTCATTTGCATCAGAAAGATTACATCATAGCTTTTAGAAATCATTATCAATCATTAGATTATTGTATCTTGCATCATCCCATTCACTAAATAGGCATTTTAACAGTCATAGTGCTTACCAAATCTGAGTACCCTCCCGTGATTTGATAAATCTTTAGAGATAGGGAACAATGAGACACTTTCAAGAGTTTTCTTGTATTTTAATTAGTTTAATTGTTGATTCTCTTGATGTAATGTCACATTAAGAAGTGTTGTTTGTTATTCCATTCATTACTTATTCCACACTTACAAGTTGAATTACTTTGTATCCAATCTATCTATCCTCTCTTTATATCATGGTTGGCAATTAATGTTATTAGGTTGGACAACTTTTAATTGGGTTCTCTAATATTAGTACTACATCACATTTCAATATTTCTAATCCAAATCATGGTAAGACAAATGAGGGACTATTAAAGACATTTGATAATATTAGTATTATTATCATAAACATATTATAATATTATTATGAGGGACTATGAACTGCACCAAACTATTTTTTTAAATCGACGGCTGGAGACATCTTGGAGATGACTCTCCACACTCTGACCGTTTATCGCTTTTAAACCACGCCAATCAACATCGAAGGCATTTAAGCATATCCACTATGAACATGCCCAACCTAAAATGTATAATCGACGGCTCATAATTTTTGGGAGATGATTAAAGTGATCATGACCATTAATTTTTCCCCGCTGCTCTGCCGAATACGGAATTTTTTGGCTGTCTCTGTTGTATCCTACACAACTTGCATTCTACGCGGACTCTTGCATTTTACTTCCTACAGAATTTCATCATTAATATCTTCACTCGTCACATTACCTACAGCAAAACTCTCATTCTTAACCCCTCTTTCTAAATCTCAGGATGATAATGATGCCTTGTTCGAATTCTTCAGAGCCCATTTGTGCCCCCACTTCACACCCAATGATCTCCTGAAAGTCCTGCAAAAATGCAGTTCCACCCACATTACAAAACATATATTCCTGAAGTCTTTAGTTGGGCCAGCGGCAAGGAAGGTTTCAAGCATGACCATACGACATACGAGTGGACAATAAGGACCTTGGCGTTGCAGGATCGATTTCCACAGAGGCAAAACATCCTTTCCCACATGGCCGCGTCGCTGTACCTATGCTCCCCAGGTATTTTTGTGTGCTCCAGGATAGAGCCCATTTATATCTCTTTAATTAATTTATATTCGAGGGTTTGTAGGATGGAAGAAGGTGTCCAGAACTTAAAAGAAATTGAAGAAATTAATTGATGGGAAAGCCCATGTGGTTGTGTGTAATATTATCCTAAATGGGTTTGGGAAATCAGATCAAACTAAGAATGCATTGTGGGTTTTATGAGGATATGGTTAGATGTAGGGTTTTTGTGGATGTTTATACTTTTAGATTAAAATTTTTAGGGGACTGTATGTTTTTTTTTAAGCAGTTTACTGTTAGATTGACATAGATATAGGTCATCTTCCAACTGAAAGACGAACTCTTGTTGGTAGCAAAGAGACCTCTGCTCTCAAGAAATTAGTAGCTCTTAAACCCTGATATTTTTAGATTTATTTTTCGTATATTGTGAATAGATTGAAGCAATGACTTTAGGCATCAGGATAAATAAATGCACCAAGCATACTTTTATCTTTTTAGTGTCTATTTACTGTGCTCGCAGTGTCTGTGATTTTCCCCTCCTAAGCCTTAGCAACAACAGATTTGATGAAGTTTATGCATAAAAAGTACTATCTTCATGTTAAAATATCTCATATTACTAGAAGTCCTAGACCAATTTGGTATCAAAAATCCAACAAAAAGACTGGTAGAAAATATGGAAATAACTTTGCAAGGGCACACATATATTAGCTTTTCCATCATTTAGACTTCTGCAAATGTTAATATATTTTATGTTTTTATGTATTCATCTTGTGGGGATTGTTTTCCCTAAAATTCGGACTAGAAAAGGATTTAAGCTGTGAAAAATAAAGAGAAACCATTTCTGAATTTACTTTTTGTCCATCTAACTAATGCAAATATTGGTTGTTCAAACAGATGTCTCTGGAAACTATTGAGGTTGGAGATTCAAAATCAATTGGGGTAAATTCTATATATGAATCTATATAGACACGCATATTCGGTTCAATTATTTGTATACTAATTTGGTTGTGGGTATGCATGATTCCAGTTCCCAGCAAATGGGGTGAACCAAAGACTTCTTTAGACAATAGGTATAAAACCTAAGAACTATATTTTATCAGTAAAGCTTTTGTTGTACCATAGGATTTTTATTTGTTTTTCTCCTTTTCTTCTTTGATTAATGCCTCTACCATGGATTTAAGACCATGGAAAAACTGGTTCAACCATCTAAAACCTCTATGTTTTTGTCTAATTTTTATGTTGTAGATTGCAAGGCTGCTTGTGGATAGAAATGCAAAGAAGCATCTTTGAATGGTCGTTGTATGAGAGACTGTGGTACATGTTGTGCCAGATGCAAGTGTGTTCCTCCTGGTACATATGGAAACAAGGAGCTCTGCCCCTGCTATGCCAGAGTATATATGAAAGATCCTTAGACACATACTAAGTGTGTATATGTATGTAGACTGAGATAAATGGTCAGCAGTTTTGGGTTTTATGTTTACTGTGGATGAGAGAAGGTGAACATGCTTGGATACATCTTCTGAACCAAAAACAAAACCAAATGGAAATATGTGAGAGTTTGTATAGTAAATAGTTTGTAATTGTCGACTTTGTACTTGACTCTTCTTTAGTCTACATGCTCGAAATATGTATATAGAGAATACAATAGTATAATAAAGTATGACTAGATTTTTTATTTTTATTTCTGTGCGATTCACATTTGGTGCTCATTTGAATCAAGGGAATGTGCTTAAGGTAAATTGTTTTTGTTCTTTGGAGCTTACTAGTCACTTTCAGCTGCAAAATGAGTATACAAATGGAGAGTATAAGATTTCTCCAATTCTTACGAGAGCAGACCTATAATGATTCATCATTACAGTTTTCTATGTCTTCAGTAAATAACTGTTTGAGATCAAGCCAGCCTATAATTGGATTATTCAAACTATCAATGATCTATTTTTCCTGATTAATTGATTTATGACCTAAAATACAAACTAATCAAAGGATGTGATTCCAATCAATGTATTTCCATGTGATTAAGTGCAATAATGAAAGTTTTATTCTTTGAGCACTAACTCATTGTCGCATTACTATAATGGTATGATGCCATTTAATTTGCTTTGTAGTCCCTTGTACTGTGTGAGACCGCAAATTGGGATACAAGGAAGAAAAAAATGAGAAGATTCCCTTTGCAGGCAAGATACCATATCCACAATGAGGAAAAATCTCATTGATTTTTTTTTAATTCTCATGGCATCGACAATATTTTGAAATGGATTCTCCATGTAACTACATCTATAGCTCAGACAGTGGATAAAAATGGAAAAGAGGAAAGAGGTGGAGGTAATTCCATTTGACAAGCAAGAGCTTCTACTTTGCTTCCTTGCAAGAAACAACAAATTATTTGTGATATTAAAAAAAAAAACCTAAATTGCATATTCACAAATTGTGGGGAAAGAACAATTTTATACTAGAGTTGAAGTTGCAAAAAGTTTTTTTCCATCTACTCTCAACAATTTGCTGCAATGTTGACCATTGCTTCGCAAGGAGGGATGATTGATCCAAGAATTTCTAGAATAGTGATCATCATAGACTATTCAGGTTACTTAAAATCACATGCCATTTCCATCACTAGCTTCAACATCACCCAAGTACACATGTAAATTGCAGTCCTTATTTGACAGATCCAATATTGTACAGCTCAGACATGATCAACCCTATTTAGCATGTGGACAACGACATCTACAAAAAATGACAAAACAAAGAAAAATAGACAGAATGCAAGCAGTTGCATTTTTATAATTGCCAAGTTGTCTCTATTTATTCATTTAATAAGCATTGTAGTTGATTAGATAAGAGAGAAATTCAACTTCTTTGATCATTGCATAGAACTTGCATATATTATTGCATGTTATAGTTCTAGTTTGTTAATCAATTGTTCTTGTGTTTTCTTTGATTTAATATTTTGAGTATTGTTTTTATTGCACCCCATCATTAAAAAATCACTTATACTCAACACACTGAATTCATTAAATTTCATCATTTTTGTATGCTTTGACGGTCACCTTTCGTCAGTAGTTTTTAGGTTACTTTCTCTCACATTCAAAGCAGCCACGTGAGGTTAGCTATACCATGTCGCGTAGCATTTACGATTTAATCTCAACAAAAAAAACCAACAGGAGAGATCCATGCATTCATCAACAAAGGCTTCTCATAAAATCTGGACCATTGTTCATGTAAAATTCAGGTTGGGTCCTTTCGATCAACACTCTAGTTCCATGACGTTAACCATTGATTTTCCCGAGGATCTCCATTCTCTGTTGACTTGGATACGAAATATCTTGTTGCGCTTTCAGCTACCACCTTCATACGTGACCAGTATAGATGCACTCGGCATAAATAACATTGATTGCAAACTAATCTTATTTTCTAGATATTATCCTATTGGTAAATAGATACTGAAGAATACATGCGCAAAATGTCCACTCAACCATCTCTGTAATCAAAACGTCTAATCTATATTTATTTTGCATAGCTGTAAATATTTAGATCTTTCTTTCACCGCTCCCTCATTGCCGCCTCCAATGTGCTTAAATAAGCTGGCTAGTAATATGGTAGATGTGAATATGAGTTTATCGGTCCACCACCTCTCATTTGGCATTCCAGCAAGCTACTTTTGAAGAGACAGTGAAGAAGTGTTTGTCTTTACCTGCGTGTCACTGAAACCACAGGTTCTATCTTGTTTTTTTTTGCATATCCATTTACCCATATCGGTTGTGCTAGTCTTTTTTTTACTGCAACTGTAAAGAGGGGAATTCAGGTGTCTTTTATTTCTATAAATGCTTACTTCTTTAATGCTTGATTATGAAAAAAAATCCAATTTTGGAATTGTAAAGTGGTATCCTCTATATTTACTTCTTTCTCAAGTTTTTTTGAAAGATTGGGATTATTTTTTAACTAGAAATCTATCTCTACTTAGTTCATTTAATTTTGAGGAAAAAAAGCTGCCATTCTCCTACTCCCTCTATTGTGCAGTCTTGAAATGGCACAGTAAACCAATGCTTGTTTACATGTTTTTGACATTTGAGAGTTTTACTATTCCATTCTTCTTCAGGAAGGATAAAACAAGTACATACAACCATCCATTGTAAGAAAAGATAGCATTAGGTTAGTGCAGTGCAAAGTATAAAGGAAGAAGCAATAGCTAAACCTGTCTATTTTTAATTTTTCAGGCTCATCAAATAGCTGCAGATCAGTTTTAAAGCAAACACTAAATAAGTTTGAATAAGATATTCTGGAGTCTTTGTAGGATTCAGCTGTTTTTCCTGAAACACCGTCCTACACATAGGCCTTTGATGCAATTTGAGGACCTGAAGAGCTTAATCTTTTTTAAATAATTGAGACATGTCTACTAAATTACAATAAAATATTTGCTCTTCCAGATATAAAGTTTCCCTCATTGAATTTTCTTATGTCTTGAGATAGTTTTTGAAATTTCATGGGATGTGTACATTGGAATCTATTATGTGTATGATAATTGATTAGTTTAACGAGTTCAATTCATTCTACATTCTACTTAAATACTCTGTATGTAAAATTTAGAATTATAATTGAAATGTCATTTTATAAATCCAAGGGTAATCTCCCTGACCATTCTGGCCTATTAGGTCCCTTGTATTTCATTGACCCAAATATGGCAGATACTGACTTGAGAAAATCATGTTCCCAAAAATTAAAAATCTACCATCTCTGTTTCACATGCATATGTCAAAAGGATGATAGATATAATTTGACTAATAGATAAAAGCACTGGTGAGAAGTAAATAGAAGAAATTCAAACTTATTTCAAACCTTCTTTTCACAAACAATCCTTCTTATATCAGAATAAGAACTTAACCACAAATCTTAAAAGAAAATAACTTAGGAGAAATCTAGAGGATAAATAACAAAAGAGAGTTGTAACGAGGATTCCCCCCTTGGCTCTATAGCTGACTTAAAAGTGAAAGAGATTTCACCTAAGATCTCCAGCTGCCACTTAAATCGTTATTTTGTGCCTATTGCTTTAGCAAATTGGCTAAGTGTCACTCTGAGGGATACCAATATTAATACAATTATCTACGTTGGTGAAGTTCTTTCTTCCATTCTATATGGGTCTAAAGATACATTCCATCTTTTAAAATTTAGGTATATGGGAATCACCACCATTTAACTAAGGTGTTTGTGTAGTTGCATCTCCTATGGATGCTGGTATACTACAAATTAAAAATATTCGATATACTGTAGCTGTCAAATATGATAGTTAATGATAATAGAAGAAAAATAATAGCAGAAATGGAAAAATATGAAAATAAATTTTATTTTTTTCCTTCTTGCCTTTTTTAAAGACTGAAATATGAAAACTTTGAAACTGTTTCTGCGAATTAAAGAAATGTCATAATTACCAGAGATGTAAGTATACCAGTATGGAAACTGATGTTTTTAATTAAAATTCTGACTATTCTATTATTGTAAAATTAAATTGCTGCCTCAGATAAAATCAATCAATATGCATATATCTTTATGTTGTTAATATGCTCTACACCAACGTTAAGAAGTAAGCATTAAAAAAAGTTCTTCAATGGGAACTCAACTTAATTGAGTTGCAGAAGGGCTCTTTTTATAATTCCCCTGCACAGTTTGGGAAATTTAGATCTTTAGGGTTAAGTGCAGAAGTCAGAAATAGAGGGGCAAGATGTTTCATTGGGTGCCGCCAGTGATTGCATTGGTAATTGAATCAGATTCTTCATCAGAAAATGAAGGAAATTTTTGATTACCACGTCACATGTGAAGGCCATATAACTATACTTATGCCTTAACTATATTTATGTACTGTATTTTTTTATATATCTGTATTTATGCAGCGAATGAAAGGATACGATTTGGGTTCACAAAACTTATCAGAAATCCTTCGTTTCACTATGAAAACTCCACATATCAGTAGAAGAAATCCCCAAATTATAACGGCCATAGATTTGTGGCAAGAAAAGCCTTGTTTGCAGGTGTACCAATTGAGTACATAGCTTTATAAGATTGCAAGTCTGTGTGATTTTGTCACTGATTTGTTTGGCATTGAACCATTTTGATCACATATTTTTGTGCTGTCTAGAATTTTATGTTACATTTTCCAATAGGATCTTAACATTTTAAATGAAATTCCAATTTAAAATGCTCAACCTTGTCTTCTCTTTTATTATTGAAAGTGATATACCCTAGATTAATTATTTTCATTGCTACTAAGTGAGACTGTTAATATACAGTGTGGATTTTTTATTTTAACTGATTAGGTTTTAGAATTATGAAAGGGAAAGAACAAAAAATATTTAGCATGCAATTGAAAATGTCTACTTTTCTTTAAATCTATGTTGCAAGTTTTTTCCAATGATTTATTTATATCTTTTGTCCTTTTTATTTATTTAATTTATATCTTCACTTTTTGATAACTATTTTTTTAACTATAAATGTACATTTTCTACACATTTTCTATATATTATGAATTGAATTTGTCAATTTAAATGCAAATGTTATCCATTATTGTATTTAACATAATGGCATTAGTTAACATTAAGTGTTTTTTGGACATTTACTACATCCAGGAATGGCACTCCCCAGTCAACATACCAATATAATTGAAATATCAAATAGTGACCGCTCCCCTGAAATTCCAATTGGTTCACCTCTTTCAACCAATTGGGACGGATCTTCTACAAACGTTGTGGGTCTGTCAAATGATATCCATGTCAATTGTTTTGACAATTTCAACACAATACAAACAATTGTTAGAAATGTACATACTGTCAAGGGCTTCAAAGGGCTTCAAATTTACTAAGGTTGACCCATTTCAAACAATATAACTATTCCAACCAAAAATTCGGCGTACCCAATTGCACACAAAAATTGCAATCGCTAGTTTTATAATAAAATACCAAAAATATATTAACACGGTGAAAAAAATCACACCCAAACATTAAAAACAAAAACTTTCCAACGTGACCGAAACTGTCAAAATTTAGACGGAATATTTTTCGTTAGTAAGGAAAATCAATATTTTCCGTTAGTAAGGAAAATCAATATTTTCCGTTTTCAAGGGCCGCCTCAATAATTCTGAACTATTTAAATATAATATATAAAAACCGCCGCCCGACGGTCCTCCGATTCCAAGAAGGGCCGTTGTGAGAAGGGAAGATAGCAAATCACATGATTACAACTACACATTTGCACTGCAAATTCTACACACAGACACAAACTTCTCCATCTTGTCGTCACTTCACCTCTTTTGTTGAAGTGACCCGACCACATCATCTGGAAAGACCCGTGTTGCTCTTCTTCTATGCCACAAAGTTCTAAATTCTGCATCTCATCTTGTACTGCTTAAAATGGTCATGGCGATTCTCAGGCCGGCAGAGGAACACTTACCACAAGACTGGGATGTGAAGGGATTTCGAAAGGGAAAAATGGATGGGCTGCCCAAGGTAGTGTGTGTGACCAATGGCATGTCCTATCTGGGGCTCTGGATTGCCATGAATTTGCTGCGGCGAGGATACATGGTGCGCCTCACAGTAGAAACTACAGGTATTCAGGCAATTTTATTTGGGCTATGGTATTCAATGGTGTTTCCAGATTGTAGGAAAAAAAGTGAATGTAATCTTTGTTTTCTGGTTTTTTTCAGAGGAGTTGGAAAAATTGACAGAGATGGAGGAATTTGCAAGATATAGGAACAGAGTGGTGGGAGTGGTGGGTAATATAACTACTGAAGATGCTGATACATTCTCTCAAGTGTTGGATGGGTGTTATGGAGTGTTTCATACTTCTTCTTTTATTGATCCATACAGTGTCTCTGGATTCACGGTTAGGCAACTAGAATTCATGACTTTCTATTTGTACTCTGTTTTTATGGTTACTCTAGATTTATCTTACTCTTAATGATATCCCTCAATCCATAATGTTTAATGTTAAGTGATTTCTGGGTTCGATTGTGTGCAAATTTTTTGCATCAACCGATCACATTCGGTGATCCAAAACATTGATGCAAAAAATTTGGACACAATCAAATCCAGAAATCACTTTAACATTACCTTACTCTTTTTCTATGGTTACTGTAGATTTCTCTTACTCTGTTTTTTATGTTTTTGAAAACTTTTAAAGACCAGACAGACAATAGTCTTTGTGATCTATGAAAATTTTACTTGTGACTTAGAAAGCTGTAGAAAGAAAGACTTGAATTATATGAAAATGGGTAGTTTTGTACTGATGATTTATGCAGGAGCATATGGTGAATTTAGAAGTAAAAGGAGCAGAGAAGGTGGTGGAAGCCTGTTCTCTGACATCTTCAGTAAGAAGACTGGTATTTACATCTTCACTGGCTGCCTGCATCTGGCACAGTCAAGGAATTGGATCTAACATTATAGTGGATGAGAAATGCTGGAGTGATCCAAGTCTCTGCAGGGAAAGAAAGGTCTGTGAAGAGATCCTTTCCCTAATTGGCATTTTGTATATATTAGGATGAAATCAATTTGCATGAGTAGGTGAAATCAATTAATGCATTGGGTGCAGTTATGGTTCGCCCTGTCAAAGACAATGGCAGAGAAAGCAGCATGGAGAGTGGCGAGTGAAAGAGGAGGCCTAAACATGGCGACCATCTGCCCTGCCTTCCTCACTGGCCCTGCCTTTTCTTCTTCCAATTCCACATCTTCCATAGCCTACTTCAAAGGTGGATAAATTGCAGAAACTTACTTAAAGAAAACAAATGTGAAGGATGAAATTGTGATCTGCCATGCTCTTCTATAACTTGATTGATCACACTTTGCAGGTGCAAAAGAAATGTTTGAGAAGAAAGTTTTGGCCACAGTAGATGTGCAGAGAGCAGCAGAGGCCCATGTCTGTGTATACCAGGAGATGTGTGAAGGAGGAGCAAGTGGAAGATATATTTGCTTCGATAAACTCATCAAGACTCCATCAGATGCCCTGTATTTGGAGGAGAAATTGAAATTCAATATGGGTTTTTCTCAAGAATCTGAAGATGATGGTTATATGGAAAATGGCACAGACAGGGTGGTGAATGCAAAGCTGGAAAGAGTAATGGCCAAATGGTGTTTACAGTGAAATGCAGGATTGGAGATCATGTAAAATCTTCCTTTGAGCCATTCCTGTCATTTTCGCGGCAATTATGTAGTTTGTTTTCTAGTATTGCGGATTGTATGCATTGGGATCAAACTTTGGAAATAGGAATGTATACATTGCATTTAATATTTCATGGCCGTCTCTTTTTACTTTGGAGTTAGTTAGTCTGTTGTTTTCGAGAAGAAGAAAACATATCTAATAATTTTAATAGAGTTCGTTGGCTGCCAAAGTTAGGTGGGACCTTTTAAAGGCTATGCTTCTTAATTGGTTGATTTCCAACAAATTAATCGACTCGATGGTGTCTAAAATCTTTAGAATTTGAAATGGCCGAAATTTGATGGTCATATTTAGAAAAAAATTCAGTGAAATGTAATTAAAATTTTGGGAAGAATTTGTCTAAAACCTTTAGAATAAGGAATGGTCATGCCACACCTTTATTCAGTAAAATATAATAAAATTTTGGGAAGACTTTATTTTATAGAATGGAATATCTAGACAGATCATTTATATAAGATTACTTATTATATATTTAATTTATTTATAATAAAATATGTTTAAATCTCTAAGAAGGTATTTTTTCCTCGAAAATCTATTTAAAAGTAATATATAAATTGTGAAAAAAATGATAGATGGAAGTTATATTGTAGAATTCACATAAGACCAAGTTCAAATAATTAAAATATAAGACAAAGTTATTAAGCAATGAGAGTTATATCACTAGAAAGGTTCACAAGGGACAAGCAAGTCGCAGTCATCTGATTTGCCCCATACATTAATAGGGCTTGGTTTTCAAGAGTATGCTCCCAACTAGTGATCACTCCATGTTTATGTTTTTCCTTAGCACACTAAGTGTCACAAGCAAGTGAGATGGTTAAGGCAAGGAAAATTGTTGGAATCCAACTAGTTAGGCACCCTTGGTCATGTGGCTAAGAGGAGGTGGAAGGTAAGCAAGATGGTTGAAACTAGCTATAAGTAGACCAACCTATAGATCTTCTTGAAGGGGGTTGGGAACCACATGTTTAAGAATCATGACTTCCCCAAGAAAATTGGTTGTATCCATATCAACATCCACAAGGCAAAGAGTGACCCATGTTGGAGGATAGAGTTTTCAATACTCTAGCAAACATACAAGAGGTATTAGCCCAATGATATAAAAGCACCTAAAGATTTTCCACTTCAAGTGCAACTTTGTTAACCTTATCTTGAATCTACATAAGAATGCTCAAGTAAATCATATCACTAGTGTAAAGTGAAAAATGAATATCAATAGAACAACCAAAGAATGTATAAAAGTTGTATCTTTCCAATTGTTAAAAATAATTTCCACCCCAAAAGAATGTCATATTTGATCAAATTTAGTATGAAATTTGGGTCAATATCACAATAAGACCATATGGTGTGAGAAAGGCTTAGGCCTAAAAGACTTGAAAGATTCATGAATCCAATTACAAGCTTCCTGAGCTTCTAGACAACTAGAAAAGGGTGTTTAAGAGTTTACTGTTGTCCATAAAATGGGAACCAACGATTGGCAACTCCCAAATGAAATATTATGGTACCAATAGAAAGACCTTGGTAGAGAAGGCACCAAGCAAAATGAGTCAACCTTGGCTCAAAGATAGTCAACCAAACAATATGGGCCTTATGTTCCTAAGATTCCAACAAAGATTATAGAAGCCATTGTTGATTCAATTCAAGCACCTTGTGAAGATGCAAAGATAGCCAAGCATATTACTTGTGAGGTTTGTAGTTGCAAAATTATGTTTCTAAGTACCATTCCCAATCCTTCCACTAAGGTATGATGCAACAAACCTAGTTTTGTTCAACATATTGGGGGAACTAAATTAATAATAGTCTCTAAATGCTAGTTAGAGAATCTATATTTCACTTTAGCCTTACAACAAGTGAGAAAATTGTTAGTATTTTTGGAAAAAATATCAAGTAGATCTTCATATCCTATTCTAGAATTTGAAAGTGTGAATCCATGGAACTTTGGCCACAAGTAATCAATTCTGACAAGAAAGAACATGTGACCATCAAATGGATTTTTAATGGATTGAAATCCCTTATGGAAGTCAATGTCATCCCATAAGAGCTAAGGTGTGATGGCCTTCTAGGATTTCTATATACTTGTAATAACAAAATTACCCTAAATCTAAAGGGGTTCCTTTATTATAAGAAGGGCATGAAGATCAAGAGCCTTTCAATCCTAATTCCCTTTAGGTGCTCTAATAGAAATGTGGAGTCTAATTAAAATCTTTCAAGCCTCATTTCCTTTAAGAGCTATAATTATCTATTTTGCACATAATGTTAATCCCTAGCATTAGATTGAAACCAAACCCAAGCCTCTAGAATCATGAGGGAGGTAGAAAAAAACCAAGCCACATAATGAAACCCTTTAACTTATTATTAGTGGAGGCCCATTGAAAGTCCCTTATAATTTTTTCAATCTTTGGGTAGGAATCTTTTGAAGGAACCCAAATGAAGAGTTGTAAATATGCATAGTGGATAAAAATTTGGAACACACCTAAAAAATTCCTAACATGGAAAGGGGATTAGTAATTGAGAAGGATAATTTCTTCTCAATTTTGGAAATAACCACTTGCCACAAGGTGGAAGAAGAGGATTGGAAGGAAAAGGAATGACAATGAACTTTAAAAGCTCCCATGATCAACCCATTTCTAGCCAAGTGGGTTTGTTTAAATAGATTGTTTATAACTTTGGGTTTTTTTTCCATTGAATACTCAACCTAGAAGTCTTACAAAAGACCGTATCTAGGCAAATTGCAAGGTGTGTACTATTATTTTCTTATTCCAAGAGAGTTAGGAAAGATGGATGGGAAAAGTGACCATTAACAAGTTGTGTTGTGGAACTAGGAAGGAAATAACTTTAATTAGGTTATGTGAAGTAGTGTTATCCAAGATATATAGCCAAAGCCTTTTGTACCAAGCACATAGAGAGTTGCAACCAAAGGGAAACCTAGACAAATGACCAAAAAATCCCAAATGGAGGAGATAGATATCCATTAATGGTAATGCAGACATAAGAATAAAAAGAGAGATTTTTTATTGAATGCATAGATTGGGGACCAAATTCTAAAGCTTGAAGTAAAGCAAGGATATATGACCACTCAATGTTTAATCAAAAGCTTTGGTAGAAGGAATCTTTGTTGTTGAGAATTTTTAGCCCATTCCATTCCTTCCTAGATCATACTAATATTGTCAAGAATATACCTCAATCTTATGAATCTAGTTTGCTAAAGTTGAAGAATATTAGGAAGAAGATGGTGAAACTTCAAACCAAGCACCTTGGCAATGATTTTGTAGGAGGCATTAAGCATGGCGATTAGTCTCTGGTTGCAAATGTCCTTGTGGTCACCAAAATTAGATATAAAATTTAATATTCTACTTTTTATGTAAGACTTCCTAAGGAATTATAATGAAAATATTTAAGATGAAAATTTTCAAGATCTTCTCCAACCAATTATTTAGATATCTTTATAGAGTTCACAAGGAAAAACATTATAACTAGGGACCTTATCATTGGTCATAAAAATATCCTCTCTTAGGATGTATTTAGTGAGAAGCTAAGCAAGGAAGATCTATCGAGATTGAGAAACCTAACAGTA
Organism: Sequoia sempervirens; assembly: GCA_007258455.2. Taxonomy (NCBI): domain Eukaryota; kingdom Viridiplantae; phylum Streptophyta; class Pinopsida; order Cupressales; family Cupressaceae; genus Sequoia; species Sequoia sempervirens. The sequence continues at coordinate 530,802 of VDFB02364281.1, forward strand.
AACAACACTTAGTACTATAGTAGAGCAACACCTCATTTAGGAGTGGCCTATGGAGCTTGGAAGACACATTCATAGTAATGAATGAAAGGATAAAGAATATCAATTAGTTTAGTCGAAATATGCTAGCCTTCCCTAGTTATTTTATGGATTGAGAAGGATGATCAAAGAATAGGGCCTAGAAAAACCCCTTGGAAAATCTACTACCAATATTGAGCTAGTGAAGCTTGGCTTTAATTTTTGCTCCTCTAGGAGTATGGTTATTAGTGATTTTATTTTGTTGTCAAATCTTAGTGACACTTAGCTACAAGATATGAGGAAAGAGTTGAGCATCCAAAGTAGCCATGGCTTAGTGAAGCTCTATGGTGGTGGCCTTGTATAAACAATGATTGAATCTAATGACTAGAAACCATAAATGCAGTAGAAAAAGGATCTTTAAATGGATAACTATCATAAAAAATGGCTTGATAGTAGGATCAACCATCAAATTTAAGCCTTATATAGATATTTAGTTAATAGGATATTTAAGTGTATGTGAAAATCCACAAAGTCATTGGTAAATCTATCTCACATTGTAAAAGAAAAAATTACCAAGAAATAATCTTCAGTTCATCATGGAATAATTTTTAAGGTCCCATACACTACTAGGAAGAAATCTAGGATCTAAAGCCCATAATAGATTTGATTAATTGAATTGACATTCACATAAACATACAATATCTTGAGATGGTTATAGTGAAACTTGATGGGTCAAATAAAGCATCGATGAGTAAACAAAAAGAAAAGTTTTGGTCAGGATAACTTGTGGGTTTACGTTATTCAATAGTACTTGTGTTGGTGAGTTACTATCTATTCCTTCATTAAAGATTGGCATATGATGATTTTGTGTTTTTTTTGTGCATTGTTTATAATATGGTCTCCCAATCTACCTACATGGTCTTTTAGTGATGAGAATTAGTGTTCCTAATAAATAATGCCAAACTATTTATTCATTTTAAAAACCATTAAAAGCTCCATAAAAGTGTGCACAAATTTATATACATGAAAGGTGTAGATTCAATCAAGAGATCTTGGAATGGATTCTATAGAGTTTAAAATGCATGTATGCAATAATTTTTTATTGTAATTAATAAATATCTGGCACCACACATGTTGATACTTCCTATTATCAAAATTAAACTACCTCAATAGGAGAATCTTTTGCATAACTTATAATATCAGTCACACCTTTTTGTGTAATGATTATGTTAAGGATGATTGCATTAATTGAGTTCATCACTTTTTAACATACAATGGGGCAATTCATGAGGTCAACTGGGAGGTCATTAAGCAAGTGGCATTCTTGTTGGGAAAAGGTGTGTTCATCTTGCATGTAATATTTATAATTTAAAAATTAATATTATTCTTGGTGCACCTAGGGTATCTAGAGATGTGTGCATCACATGGGTTGGATGTTCTTGGGGCCACTTTGTATGCCATTTGTAATATTGGGATAGATATTTAATACATGAATTACACATTGAACAAATACTTGATATTGAAAAACTTATTGCCAAAAAGTAAATGAGTGGGGCATGCTTTTGTAAGCTTATAGTATTAGACACATGGTTTATGTAATGCCACTCAGTGGTTTTGTGCAAACTTATTTCTATGAAAGAAAACACGAGTAGGGTGATCCCACAATACTGGTTTACAATTTCTAGGAGATCTTGTTTTTTGTTGAAATCACATATTTTTAGAAAATATAATTATTTAAGCCTTGAAAAGTTCCATTTAAAGGATTCCAATTGAAAAGGGTATGATCAAACCACCTTATATCAAACCCCCTTTGATAGAGCCCTGCTAGTTTTAAACCACACTTATAACGAAATCTCCTTTACACCTATCAAAATGCTAATAAAAAATCACTTTTGATTTACCTTTTGGGGGATTAAATGAATTCATTTAAAAAAAAAAATTGCAAGTATGTAGTCCTTATTATAAGCTTCCCAAAAAGTATAATTTTAAATAAATTTAATTTTATTAATATATTTATTTTTTATTTCTTGTGAATGTAGGTTTTTCACCAAAAATCAAGCTCTTTGTTCTACACATGTGGAAAAATAGCAAATTATCAAAAAAACAAAAATAAAAAATATTAGTGCACTAGAAATTGAAGTCCTTGATCCAACAAAAAAAAAAAAAAATTTGATACATACAAAAAAAGTTATATTGTATACAGTCTGCCTATATCTGAATTGTAATTGGTTTGACTTCAAAACTTGATTAAAGAAAAAATATTCAATAAAACACTATGAAACCAAATAAAAGCACTAGATATTGTAGTTACAAATCTAAATTTGAAAAAAATAGAATTTTATCCTTCATGGAAAAAAAGTTTTGTTGTATACGGTGAGCATCACTCCTTAAAAATGGTGTTTACTAAAAAAAACTAGTTTTCAAAGGAGATGGAAAAAGAAGTGCAATCTGATTCCAAAAATTTTGAAAAAAATATATTTAGAATCTACAAAAAAAATGTCATAAATCACTAATTTGCATAATCTTCAAATTCTTTGCAGTTTAGCCGCTATAGGTGCTTGAAAGTGAAGATTTAGTAAGAAAAAATCAGTTCAATGTCCAGTTTGGCCAAAAATTGTATACCAATATTGTGGGATCACTCGATAGTTTTTTAGGTTGGCTGGTTTAGCTATCATAACCTTTAGCTTGTTAGCTAATGTTAGATTCAACATCTCTTGTAGGTTGCATATTGGAGGAGAGGAAGAATTGATTGGGGTGTGTGGTTACATGATTCACATTTGCTTGTTTACATGAAGTGCAAGTAGGGAGATTGGTATTTCAAAAGGTTCGCATGGAGACTTTATATGTGTATTGTTATCATTATTTTTTATAGTGTATGAGTGTTTTTTGAGGTTGGGTTTTTCCCTCATAAGAATTTGGTACATATTGTGCCGTCTTGATGGCATGTCTATATCTATTATTTTCCATTGTGATTTTTGAATACTTCTTGATATATTTGATATATTTTTCCCTCGTAGAATGTCTATTTCTTTATGGCTACAAATTTCATATCAATTAAGAGGTCTTAAGAGTGAAATATTAGGTCCTTAATCAAATGACATTCTTACCCAATTGTAACCCCCATGGGCATGAGTCGTCTCAATTGATCAAAAGTGGTTATATGGAAAATGGCAGATTTGTAATTGTCAAAGATAGGATGGAAAGAGGAATGGCCAAATGGTGAAATGTGGAGTGGGGAGCATGTAAAATCTTCCATTGCGTCATTCTTGTCATTTTCGCAGTGATAATGTAGTTTCTATACATTACATTTAATATTTCGTGGCCGTATCGTTTTACTTTTATTTTATTTCGTGCTGATCTATTTATTTATCATGGATTAAGTGAGTCGGTTGTTTTCTAGAAGAAGAAGACATATCTACCTTATAATTTTAATGTAGTTAGTTGGCTCTTAGATTTAGGTAGTGCCTTTTAAAGCTTATCCTTTTTAATTGGTTGATTTCCAACGAATTGATCGCGTTGATGGGATGTAAAAGCTTTAGAGCCAGGAATCCCCCAAATTTGATGGTCGTATAGCCCTACCCATTTCTATGGGTATTTTGTAAAAGGGAGTATTTTGGATAGACAAACAAATTTGATAGACGATTATTTTAATTTATATTTAGTTTATTTCCTAATACTATCATTTAAAGGAGGTTCAAGGAGTATGTCAATAGAAAATTATATGTATGTTAATATGTTAGTGAGAACATGTTTGAGTATGCATATTATAGTTGTATGTGGTTGGATTAAACAATTAATAATAAATGTTAAATAATGGAATGAAATAAATTTAGACAAATCTAGATATTTTTCCTTGAAGAAATTAAGTGTTATCCGATTTTGAAATATTTGCACACAGATTTAAAACATAAAACAATGCAAATGAAAAAAAAAGTTGCCATCAAATTGACAAAAAACATTGCAAATGGAAATAGAATGTTCCCATCCAATTGTCAAATCAATATTTATCTAGCTTTTATGTGATACATGAGATTTTGGAGGCTTTTACCTGATATTTTGGAGGCTTTTACCATTAAATGACAATTGGTTTACCATTAAAAGACAATTGAAACTTGTTTTTTGATAACTCAACAATGGTTTGCAGGCGTGAGACTTGTTTCAAGCTCAAATCTCACACTATATGTAGCCTATCGACTAATAATTTTGTTTATAATAAAATATATTTTAATATTTGAAAAGTATTTTTTACAAAGATTTATTTGAAAAGATAATATTATATATATTGACAAAAAAGGATGGGTGGAAGAACTTGTATTCCAAAATTCACACAAGGTCAAGTTTGAACTATCAAAATATAAGACAAAGTTACTAAGCAACAAGAGTTCTACTGCTAGAAGGGTTCGTAAGGGGCAAGCGAGTCACGATCATCTGGTTTGCCCCATACATTAGTGGATTTTGGGTCATCTATTGTAGACCTCTAACTAGTGATTGTTCCCTCTTCATTTTCTTCCTTAGCTAGCTAAGTATCACAAGCAAGCAAGATAGCCAAAACAAGGCAAGGAAAATTTTCAAAATCCTACCAACTAGACACCCCTTGTCATGTGGTTAATAGAAGCTAGAAGGTGGGAAAGATGGCTAAGACCAACTATACACAAACTGGCCCTGAGATCTTCTAGAAGGGGATGGGAACCACATGTGTGAGAATCATGACCTCCTTGAGTAGATTGGTTAGGCCTATGTCAACATCCACAAGGCAAAAAGTGACTAATGTTGGAGGCTAGTGTTGATGATAATCTGGCAACCATACAAGAGACATTACCCCAATGATCTAAAAGAACTTAAGGATTTTCCACTTCAAGTGCATCTTTGTTAAATTGCACTTGAATATGCATAAGAACATTCAAGAAAATCATAACCTTAGTATAAAGAAATAAATGAATATCAATAGAACAATCAATGAAAATGATGGGAGTTTCTATTTTTCCAAATAAAAATAATTTTCATTCTAAATGAATATCATATCTAGGAAAATTTAGTAGGAAATTTTGGCCAATCTTCTAATAAGACCATATGGCATGAGAAAGGCTCAAGTCTAAAAGACTTGAAAAATTCATGAGTCCAATTACAACTTCCTGAGATCCAATCCAACTAAAAAAGGTGTTTAAGAGTCCCCTATTGTCCATAAAATAGGTAGCAAGGATTGACAACTCTTAAATGAGATAATACGATATCAATGGGAAGGCCCTAGTAGAAAAGGCGCCAAGCAAAATAAGTCAACTTTGGCTCAATAATAATTGACCAAACCATATGGATCCCTTGTTGCTAAGAGCCCAATAAGGATTGGAGAAGTCATCTATATTCAATTTAAACATTGTGTGAAGATGTGAATATAGCCAAGCATATCTCTTATGAGGTCTATAGTTACAAATTGGTGTGTTTGGGTACAATTTATTATCCTTCCAACAAGGTTTTACATGACAAAACCTATTTTGTGCAACATATTGGGGAATTGAGTAATAACAATCTACTCAATCTCCAAATCCTAGTTAGAGAATCTATATTTCAATTTGGCCTTGAGTTAGGGGATAAAAATGTTAGTAGTTCTAGAAAATGAATCAAGTAGACCTTGATACCCTATAATAGAATTTCAAAGTATGAATCCATTAAGCCTTAGAAAATTGTAAATCCTCATAAGAAAGCACATGAGACCACCAAATGGATCGTTGATTGATAGATGATCCTTGTCACGTCTCAGACTTTGATGATGTTTTGACCATGACTTTGTGGGATTTATTATATGAATTATGATACGTGTTAGAGCAATATGATATAATACAATGCTTTGGTGTATGGAAATGTAGGAAAATATTTGTTTTTAGAATTATGAGTGCATTTTATTTTTAAAAATATACAAGATAGAACAAAATAGGAGTGTTGATTTAATTATTGCTTAAATTTATACTTCTATATTGGTTACTAATACACTTTCGTTGTTGCACGCCTGAGTGCATTTGAGTTGCAGGTGGTCGAAGACCAAGAGTGTGATTGAGGAAAAGAAGGCTAGCTTCCCGATAGGGTAAAAGAGGAGAAGCTCTCGATCACACACACAGCACCTAAAAATCATGTAGTTGCATTTAGGCCATGTCTGTTTTCAATGTGATTGTTTAAATTGATTACATGGTTTGAATAAGTAATTGATATAAAAAAATATATATATAATAACATAGCAAAATTAAAATATAATTTAATTATCCATAAAAGTTGTGAAAAGATTATGGTTTATTTTATTTAGTTTATTCCATTTATTTTTGTGCAATAAAAAGGAAAATCTGATTTAAATTAGGAAATTAAAAATAAAGTGAAAAATATTATATTTACATATAATATGGAAGAAATAATTGGTTTGCATATTAAAAGGTGGAGATATCTTTGTTTGCATATGTTTTAAAAACCTTAGTCCAAAATTGGGAGAAATGAACAGCCCCGAGAAAACTTTGGGCTCTGGGGAAATTCTCCTTAAAACCAACAATGATGTTGGCAAGTGGCGACCTCTGGATTTTGCATGTAAAATTTATCTGTCATTTGGAAATATTCTGCATGACCCTCGGAAGGAGGAATAAAGCTTTAAGGGAGAAAAGAGAACATTATTGAGACACATAACCAGAGCTCTGGAAGAGGGAGACAGGAAGGTAATACTGGGCATCTGCACTGGAGAAAACTGCCAGGTTATTTTCCATTCCTTGTTTTCAATCAGTTTAAATTGCAGTAAGAAATTGAAGAAATGAAATGCATCATTCTATGAAAATGATTACAGCTATCTGAGAAATCTTTTCCAATTTTATTTTTGAATCTGGGTAATAGCCTTCTTCTCATTGTTGCATTATAGAAAGAATACCCAATCTCTTTCTACCAGATTAGGGTTACATTCTGTTGCAAAAACTGCAAATTATTAAACTGCTCTCAATTATATTTGAAAACATACATAAATATATATATACATATATATATACACAGGAATCTGTATTCCCGTGCATATATACATATATATATGCATATGATCTTGCAAGAACAACTTTCACCAGAAATTAATTCAAAATTCCTTTGAAATAAATTTAAATGCAGTATAATACTAGGCAAAATATTTCTTTTGTGTTATGAAATTGTTTAACTATAGGGGGAAGGGGAGGGATTTTAATCCCCAGCCCTTCCCATAGGAAGGGCAGGGCTCTGTGGGGAGGCTCGCGCCCTCCACAGGCCGCGACCTGTGGAAGGGGCGCGAGCTCCTCACAGCCCGCGCCCTCCCCATGGGAGAGGCAAGGGCTTCCTGCACCCTTTGTGGTGCTCAACACCAGTATGAAACCCTGTATAATACTTTTATTCTGTGTGCACAGCCAGAAAACGTGAGAACAGTTATAAAAATCAGTATTTCTTTCTTTAAAGCATATATATATATATATATATATTTACACTCAGCTGTATATGTATTTATATATATATAAATATATATATATACACTCAGCTGTATATGTATATATACATATGGGTGAAGCCATAATAGTGGTTTACAATTTGATGGAGGAAGGAAAATTGAGAAAAAATGACCCCATGGCAAAAAAATTGGTTTTAGGGGTTCGCGTGAACCTACATGTTCGACCGAACCATAAAGGGGTTCGAGCAAACCCATTAACTATTGGGCCCACATTTCCCGCCCAAAAAACAAAGGAAAAATGCATATTAGTGGGGGTTCGAATGAACCCTGGTTCGCTAGAACCCCCCTGGTTCTAGCGAACCCCCTTTTTCCCTAATTTTTTAATTTGTTCACACAAAAAACCTAAAATTTTACACTTTCAAGCTTCGATTGGGGATGAAAATGGGGGAATATTTAGAAACCAAACTTGGAATTGAGTAGCCTTTCAAAATGAGCTATCCAATGAATATAATTTTAGTATGTTTTAGTTTTATTATCTATCTGTTTTTTAAGTTTTATTAAATATAGGTTTTTCATCGAAAACAAAAATCTTTGTTCTGCACAAGTGGAAAAATAGAAGATTATAAAAAAAAAAAATTAAAAATATGAGTGCACCAGATATTGAAGTCCTTGATCCAACAAAAAAGAGAAGAATTTTGATACATACAAGTAGTTATGCTATACGGTCGCTAGCTTATGTCTAAATTGTCATTTGATTGACTTCAAAATCCTGATTAAAGAAAAACATTCAATAAAAACTATCTAACCAAGTGGAAGCACTAGATATCATCAGAGTTAGAAATCTAAATTTGAAAGAATTGAATTTTATCCTTCATGGAAAAAAAAAGTTATGCATTATAATGGCAGTATCACTTTTAAAAATGTTTTGAAAAAACCACTCTTTGTAGGGAGATAAAAAGAAGTGCAATCTGATTCCAAAAATTGAAAATAGCTTTAGAATCTACAGACAAAATGTGACAAGACTCTAGTTTACATCATCTCTCAAATTCCCATGCTTTAATCGCTATAGGTGCCCGAATGTGGAGATTTTCAGTTAAAAAAAAAAAAAAATATCGCTGTCTAGTTTGGCCAAAAGGTAAACCACTATTGTGGGATCACCCATATATATATATATTCATACATATATACATAAATACAAGTTTGAACAGGAAAACCATCTTCAGAATGTGATATGATTTCTATCAAAAATACACAAACATCTCAGTAATTGGAAGCTGGAAATATGAACAAAAGAAAGTACCTCTGAGAAAACATGTAAACTGAAATTCTTCTTGATCACATTGTCATATACTCACATACAGATGTACATTCCTGAATAATAGTATACATTATAAAATTCGAATGCAAGTTTTTCTTTCAAACCTCTGTTATTCCGAATGAATTGCCCTGTTTTTGTATATTACTAATAACCAGAAACCTGTAGTAAATTGAGAATTACTCTTTCAATCAGCTTGAATTTGGAAGAGTAGAAGTATATACATAAATCTGTGAACATTGTTTCATACAAAAGAATTAATTAATTCCTCTACTTGTGTTTGTACACTGATAGAATCATGACATACATGCATTTTTTTTACATTTTCAAGAGAGTAGCTTGGAGTAAAAACAGAGTCCTTTACCAAATCAGAAAAGAATTACTTACAAAAGAGTAGATGCAATCTTACTACTGAACTTACAACCTTTCTTTTCTTTTGTCCAATGTAATTCAAAAGATGTTATGAAATTCTCATTTGAAATTCTTTTAGAATCAATTGAATGCATGAAACATGTATGGAAAATGCACAACTTTCTGCTTCTGTACTTTATTATACTTTACTTTGGTAACTTCCGGGACAGGATGCTGAAGGTGGACCCACAGAGACGGTAGTTTTACCTTTTCTAAACTACCATTTGCTTGTTTTACTTATGCTTGGCCAAGCACTTGTACCATTGAAATAGATGGATTCATTTAAAAGCCTAGAAATGTATATGTATTTGAGTCTCTGCCACCTCCTGTTGCAAGAAATATGTTTTCTCATGTTAGAAATGCATATAGGCATCGGGCATGCATCGAGAGTTCCCTCCTGTTTTATTGTGTCAAGTTGTTAGGCTCCTTTATGCAGGGCCGGGGATTCCTTCGAGTTAGGAAGGAACCCGGAGAAGTCATGTACTTCATGGTTGAGCGGAAAAGGCGCCTGAATCACACTCTTGGCCCCAGCTCGCAAGCAGACCGATGGTGTCACGGCGGTTGGAGGTTCAGAGTTTTATTTGCTATTGATGAACTTGTGTAACATTCTGGAATGGCTTGTATAGCCCCATTGTATATGTATTTGTAATTGACATTCATTGTTGAAACTTTGAAATAGAAGTATGGCATGAAAGAATCTAATGTAACATTGATATGTAGAATTAAAGTTTTATGACGTAGCATTGAATAAGATGTTTCTATTGGAATTATTGATCTCTTCCGAGTATGGATGAATATGTATATATGAAAATTCATTGATGTACTTTTGCCATGTGCATAGTCTTGATAAATTACAGTGTTATTATTTATATACATAAAATGCCAATTTAATTCTCTTTTATTGAGCTCATTTTGGAAGTTTTTATGAATGATATTAATTACTTGAAAACCTTTTTGAAACGGATTGAACAATTGAAAATGCTTTTGCTTTTAATTTTCCGAGTGCTACAATCCTTGATAGAATTCATTGTCATCCCATTAAAGCTAAGGTCTCTCTCTTCCACCCCCCCTCTCTCTCTTTCTTAAAATTCTCCCTCCCTCTAAAGACATACATGCATACATATAAGCAAACATACATACATACATACATGCATACATACATACAAGTGTACATACATGTGTACATACAATATTACATACATACAAGCATACATACATGTGTACATACAATCTTACATACATGCATGCATACATACATACAACCATGCATGCATACATACATACATATCATTCATGCATACATACATACAAACATACAAATATATATACATACATTTAATAGACTATCATTTAACACAAAGAAAGACATAATGTGAGTGTGTTATAACGCACTCGTGTTATGTCTTGCTAGACAAGTCTTGGGCACAAATGCAAAAAACATGTCAAAACTATGAAATAACGCGAGCGCATTATAACATGCTCGTGCTATTTCTTGCTTTGGGAATCCCAAAGCCTTAGGCTTGGTATTTTCTTTAGAATACCAACCCAAAGGCTTGGAGTGTCTTCCCAACATCCAAAGACGTGTTTGCAAATTCTACAATATTTCACATAATTGTGTTCATGCTAAGCATTAGGTTTGCCCGTGTTTCAAGGTCGAACAAATTGAACACCTGGGTAATGTTAGGCTCTCTCTTAGCTATCTAACAATGTAATTTTTTCACATTTTGACAATGTTAAGCCTTTGATCTATAATTTATTTTGTTTGTGTTTGTTTTTGGCAAAAACTAGTGTTTGGTATTTTTTTCTTTATAAATTGACCGTTCATCAAAATTTCAAATAAATTACATTTTTAAAAACTAGACTCCATTCTACACATATTAAAAATAATAATTTTCAATTAGTCTTCAAAATTTATAGGGGTAGCACGACCAAAACTTTGTTTTCTATGAAGTATCCACTTTAAAAATTAGTAAAAAATCAAATATTCATTAAAAAATTATCAAAAAAATTGGGCATAAATTGCTTACTGTTGGCTAATTTATCACCAAAGCGATTTTAAAAATATTAAAAAAAAAGTTAACCTTTTGAGGGAGCCACAAAAATCGCTATGTTATGTTTTTTTGACAAAAAAAACACCAATTTATGTGGCCCCCTCCTTTGAACCCCTTAATCTCTACCATTTTCAAAAAAAAGTAGTTTAGAAAGTAGTCTCAAAGCACTATGATCCTTGTTTTTGTTGCATCTCAAAATTTCAAGTGTAACTATCCTCAATTTCACGTCTAAGGTCAGTATTTCCTAATTTCATAAAAAAAAAAAGTGTGGCTACTTAAGACCCCTTTTTGGCCCCCCATATTTTTGCACTTATCTAGGGGATAAATTAATCTAGGATCCACCTAAAAGTAATGATGGATGGTTAATGGTCTTAGAACCTAGTATCAAAATCCTATAAAAGTCTCAATATTTGTGGGCTACGATGTCAACTTATCATGCATACCTCCTCCCCTCATCAATGGCCCTCATAATTAATGACCAACTAAATAAGCTCATGTAACCTCCCTCGTTACCAACTATTCTAGCATCAATGATCCCTATTTTGGTCTTCTAATAGTTGGAATAGCCATCCCTTATGCCAATCTCATGTTTATCTCCCTCATCAAACCTACATGTAGCCAAGTGTCCCTAAAGTGAGCAACCCATCTTTCTCAATTTTTCCTAGAGGGCCATCTAAACTAAGTCTAACCTCCAAGATTTAGATCTTGAGTATCATATATGTATCATAAATAATGGTAGACACTCTCCGTCAATTAGGACAAGAATCAAAATTTATTTTGATCTACATCTTAATAGGCAAAAATGTTTCACAAAATCTAGCTATATAGGGGCATTAAGGGAATATGTGCAAGTTGTAGTAATCTAGCACGATTCAATGGGGTCTCTTAGCATCTAATAGTGTGTCTAGGACTCCACTTAGCCAATCCTATTATCCTACTCATTATCACCACTCCATCGAATGCAATCTTCATATAGCACCCGCAAATAAGAACAAAGTCAACACGATCTCAAAAAACTAAAAAAATATGCAATAAAAGTTAGTTTGAACAATTTAAAACATGTTTGTCACTTTACAAATGCAGTGAAGTACCCTAATGAATGTAAAGTCGCTGCGACTAAAAAAAAAAACACTGGCTAAAGTGATGAACTTCCCACTAACCAATTAACTTACCTAGGTGACAAATATGAATATTTTGTCATGTTTTTGTCAAACAAAAGTTTTTCAAATTTTGTGTATATGTCAAAAGTTGTAGTTCAATTGGTTAAGCACAATTGGTGAGGGCGGTGGTACATTCCCTAATCATGCTATCTACCAAGATTCAAATCCCTAGGGGGTGCAATAAATAAGGATGAGACCAAGATTGTGCTCTAGACAACTTTAGCAGATTGAATACTCCCTTAATTGTTAGTTCTTAACCGAATAAATATCAGCTAAAAATTGTGCTCCCAAAACTTATTTGATAACCCTCAAACCAAAAAATAAGTTTATACACCTATTAAAATAGGCTAACTTGTGCACTTGTCATAGCTTTGATTCTCATCTCACATGCTCTATGGTAACTAATGCCATGCTCAAAATAATTGTTAGTCACCTACAACACTATTTTTGGCAATCCTATATATGTAAATAAGCCTCGTAATAACTTGATTGTGTATATATTGGTCTAACCTTTTCCCAAATATATCTTTTTTGTGCAAGGAATTTGTGCAAGTGGCTCTAGATATAACATAACTTGAACAAAACGTCAATGGTACGTCCTCTCATCCCTTGTAATGCGAAAGAGAACTTAAAAATGATTTTATCCTCTATTTAGATAAGAGTGAAGAATTAGTGAACTGGGTGTACTTATGGTTTCCACTTGGAAAGAAAATGGCAAAGAAAGCGGCGTGCAGAGTGGCGAAGAAAAAGGGGGCGCAGATTCTGCCTTTTCTTCTTCCAACTCCAACTTGCAGAAATTTAATAAGTGAAGAATACAATTGCTCTTTCATAAGTTGATTGATTACACTTGGCAGGTGCAAAATAAACGTAGACCAAGAGATGGGCGGAGGAGATGAGCTGCACTTGGAGAAGAAACTGACATTCATGTGAAAGTCTGGAAATCATAGTCATTGTTGTCATGTCGGCAGCAATAATAATGTAGTTTGTTTTCTAGCATTGTGGATAGTGTGCATTGAAATTGCTGTTGCAATCAAAGCGTATGAATTCATTATCTGATCGTACTATCTTTCCACGTTAGTTTGAAGAGAATACGGCAGTGGAAATGGTTGATCCTTTCACTTTGGAATATGAAGCCACGTCCAATGCTTTTAGTTGGCTCAGAGATCCAGAAAATGGCTTTTAAACCATGTCAACAGTCAATATGGCTTTTAAATTAGGTCAATAGTCAATAGTTAATTTGGGTCGAGAAAAACAGGATAGATATTCATTACTTTTATATCTGCATCAATAGTCAATAGTGAATTGGATCTAGAAAAATAGGACAAATATTCGCTACTTTTATAAATGAACAAGGATAGATATTACCTAGAGTATTTCTTAAAATCGTTAGATGGATGAATATATAAATGGTGAATTGACTATACATTATCACAACCGTATAGATGAAGTGCAAGCTTCAAAATATTTCTAAACTACAAAATAATCAATAAATACTTGATAATGACACAATTCAATGATATATATATTTCATAATAAAGAAATCGGATACTTCATCTCATTGCACATCAATAATTACAATCAACAAATATTCAACAACCTAAACCTAACATTCATATGATACTCATTCATTATAATTCTTGAAAAAAAAATCCATTATTGGAGGAAACTATGAAGTAGATTGGAACAATAAATTCTATTGTAGCTAATAAACAATTTCAACTCCCTCAAAATGACCAATCAATGGCTATTTTATAGAGGAAGGAAGCATGAGTTAGCTACATATCAACGGCTAGGAATCATCCATTATCAATGGCTAAGATTTGTATCTTACATAATATTATATTACAAAAACATAGTCCTAGTATCATAACATATAGATGAAATATTATTTCCCTAGCATATAAGTCATCTAGATCTAGTAACAACATGGGGATTCGCAACATCAATGCGGTGTGCAACTGCATGTGCAATACAATCTTCATCTAGAATTGGAAGTGCAACTAGATGTTCAACTCAAAATGCAAGTTCATTTCAAGTAGCTCCTTCAAGTTCCACATCAAGTTCAAGCATTATCTTCCTCATTAGTCTCCATGAGTACTCAGTATTATGTTACTTCATTGAGTTGATGTTCCATGTAGCCAACTAATGCTCTCTAAATAGCCTCTTTATCAACTTCCTACATAAACTTCCATTAAAAGCATTGTGTTACAAATGAATATATAGACTTTTCATAAAAAAAAAATTATTCTAGAAGCTCTTTTTATATGCCTTGAGTATGTACTCTTTATTTCAATCATCTTATTCATTGCAGTTAGATCGAAATTGCCTATCTTTTGTTCTAGATTAATTGAAATATATTTTTTGAAAGTGTCCTACATCCCTATAATATTCTTTGGATTATCATTTGTATAGAAGGATAGATTTGTTATATTCTTGAGCAATGTTATATAAATTTTATATCTATGATTTGAACTCCATGTTCTATTATTTATTTTAGACATTCTTTGATCAAGTATGCCTCTAAATTTATAGTCTATATCCATCTTCTAACTTGAGGAATCATTTGATGTTCGAGGATGTTTTCTTTTATTAGATCTTTAATCATTCATCTTCTAAATGGATAACAACCTTGGGATATCTTGTTCATTTTCCTCCATTTTCTTGCATTTGTGATTCAATTTATCAATCTTATCATATAAACTCCTTATATTCCATTTTTTGTCACCTTTGGTATTTTTTTCATTTTATCTAATGACTATGACTCTTGTTGAGAAATAAGAACTGGAATTGAGATTGCACCATCAATAGCCTAAAGAGGACCTGCAAGTTGTTTGCTTTTATTCTAAACAAGCTCACACAAGAAGCCACGTCTAATATTTTTAATGCTTTTAATTGGCTTTTAGATCTAGAAAATGGCTTTTGAACTAGGTCAACAATCAATAGTCAATTTGGGCTAAGAAAAATATGATAAATATTCATTACATTACTTTTATATCTAAGTCAATAGTTTATAGTCAATTTGGACCCAAAAAAATAGGACAAATATTCACTACTTTTATAAATGAATAAAATAGATATTAACTAGGGTATTTGGTTGATTTTCAATAGAGAGCAATAGGCGAGGGTGTTTATTTTTATTTTTATTTTTTATAAATAATAGTGAAATTTGCAAACCATGAAATTGTTTGTTAAGTTTTGGGTTTATTTTAACAAATGATCTAATATAATTGTATAGTGATAAATGACACACATTTATATTAAGTTTAACTTAATATAATTATATAGCGACAAGTGACACACTTTTATATTAGGTTTAACTTAATATAATTAATTATATAGTGACAAGTGACACACTTTTATGTTAAGTTTGGTTCTTTTTTTTTACTCTAATTCATCTTGATTTATTTATATCTACTTATTTTTAAAAATTCTATTTATCCCATCCCTAATTACATACATTTCTACAAATTCATAATTATTAATCCATTTATGACACATATATTTGCACCTATTGTAATCAAAGGTGAAAGTATATTTTTTTTCTACAAGAAGCCACATCTAATATTTTAGTTGGCTCTTACATCTAGCAAATGACTTTTAAACCATGTCAATAGTCAATAGCCAATTTGGGTTAACAAAAATAGAATAGATATTCATTACATTACTTTTATATCTAGGTTAAGAGTCAATAGTCAATTTGGATCTGAAAAATAGGACAAATATTCACTACTTTTATAAATGAACCAGATAGATATTAACCAGGGTATTTTTTAACTTCTTTTCCTTTTTTGTTGGTTGATTTTAAATAGAAAGCAATAGGCGAGGGTGTCTTTTATTTTTAATTTTTATAAATAATAGTGAAATTTGCAAACCATTAAAATATTTGTTAAGTTAAATGGGTTTATTTTAACAAATGATCTAATATAATTACATAGTGATAAATGACACACTTTTATATTAAGTTTAACTTAATATAATTATATAGCAACAAGTGAAACACTTTTATATTAGGTTTAACTTAATATAATTAATTATATAGCGACAAGTAGCACACTTTTATGTTAAGTTTGGTTTCGTTTTTTTTACTCTAATTCATCTTGATTTATTTATGTTGGTGTGAAAGGGGTATTTTATCTAACTAGTTCATTTCCTAGCTAGTTATCCACTTAGGTCTTCCCCACACCTTACTACTTAAGTTTACTAAGGGTCCACATGGGATATTTATCACTTTATGTCTCATAGCATAAGATTAAGAAACTTGTCACAATCTTATGATACTTATCCAATTGATGTCTCATTTCATAAGATTAAGACACTTTTATTAATATTTTTTAATTATCTTTTAATTAAATAAAAAATTTACTAAAGGATTAATTAAATAAAATTTTAATAAAGTTTCTTTAATATTTTTTATTAAAGTTTTTTAATCTTTTAATCTGGCATTTTCTTTTTTGAGTATTGATAATGAACCTAGATCTTTCAAGGACACTCTCTCTTTGGAGGAAAGTGAGTCTAGGTTGCATGTCATGCAGGAGGAGATGATGGTTTTGGATAGTTGTGACGCCTGGTATCTTGTTAGTTTTCCCAAAGGAAGGAATCCCATTGGTTGCATGTGGGTATTTAAAAATAAATTTGGAGCATATGGTCACTTAGAGCGGCACAAGGCCAAATTAGTGGCTAAGGGATACTCCCAGAGAGAGGGAGTTAATTTTGGTAAAATTTTCTCTCCTGAACTGCTAAATTGACTTCTATTAGATTCATATTATCTATTGACATTTCTTATGATTTTGAGATAGAACAAATGGACGTTAAAACTATTTTCTTGCATGGGGATCTTAAGGAGGAAATTTATATGTGACAACCTGATAGATTTGTTATGAAAGGAAAAGAACAATTGGTTTGCAAGTTGAAGAGATCTTTGTATGGTTTGAAACTGTCACCCAAGATGTGGTACCTGAAGTTTGATACTTTTGCATTGAAGTTGGGATTTCTTAGGAGCGAGGAGGATCATTGTGTGTACATTAAGGTTATTAATGATCATATCTAATTATTGTCTTGTATGTTGATGATATCTTGTTTATTGGTACCATCAAGGTGATGATTAGTAAGCTCAAGACATAACTTTTTGGCACATTTGATATGAAGGACTTGGGTGTTGCAAAATATATTCCTGGGATGAAGATCAACAGAGATTGGGTTCATAGAAAGCTTTAGTTAAGTCAAATTAATTATGTTGATACCATTTTACAGAGGTTTGATATGTGTGACTAGAAGCCAATTAGTATTCCATTTCTGGTTGGTACTAAGTTGAGCTTAGATATGTGTCCTAATTTTGATGATGATTTTGAGGATATTACTATGGTTTCTTATGCTAGTTTCATTGGTAGTTTGATGTATGCAATGGTTTGCACTAGACCAAATATAGCCCAAGTAGTGGGAGTTCTAAGCAGGTTTATGTCTAACCCTAGTAGAGAGGATTGGAGTTTTCTTACTAAGGGTGTTTAGATATTTACGAGGTACTTCTGAATCTTATTGTTTGCTTTATCATGGTATTGATGATGTGGTCAAGTCATTGGACATACAAGGATTTGTTGATGCAGATTGGGCAAGTGATTTGGATAGTTCAAGGTCCACTAGTGGCTATGTATTTACTTTGTTTGGAGGTGCAGTGAGTTGGATGAGTAAGAGGTAGCCTACAGTTGTATTGTCCACCACTGCAACAGAGTATATGGATGCTACACATGCCTCTAAGGAGGTGGTATGGTTATAGAGGCTTGGTAATAACATTGGTTTTGATTGCAAGATAGTGAGGATTGGATGTGACAGTCAAAGTTCTATTTGTTTGACCAAAAATCCTATGTATCATGCTCGTACTAAGCATGTTGATGTTCAATATCACTTTGTGTGAGAGATGGTTGATAATGGTAAGGTTTTGATAGAAAAGGCTGACACTTTGGTTAATGTTGTAGATTATCTTGCACATCCAATGACCACAAATAAGTTCTCTTGGTGCAAAAAGGCCATGGGCCTTGATCACTATACTTGATTTTATATTTTGTATCTCTTGGATATAATTATAATGTATAATGTCAAGTGGGAGAATGTTAGGATAAGGTGACATTAACCTTGAAATCCTATGTCATTTGTACGTCTCCATATTCATTAGAATGTGTTCTAGGAGACATGAGAGAAAAACATTAAATTTTAGCATATTGTAATTATATTTTAAAGAGGATTTAATTTTGGTGGAGGTTACACATCAAATACAAATAAGGCATCTTTCTTAGACATCCATAATGAAATTTGGAAGGTCTCAAGGATGGGGCACCCAAGACTGGAGAAGAAAAGGTATTTTTTAGTGTTCCATTGAGGAGCATAAAGGTCATCAGAGCATCTTGAAAGTCGGGAGTTGGATTGGCTATGGATTAGGCACCCACGTGAGAGTTTTGTATTTTCAATTAATATTTTGTTATATCTTTTGGTTTTCCAAGAAAAGGGGCATGGGTTTTTGTAGGTGGCTTTGTACCTTTTGTTTTGGTTTACCATTTGTGGTTTTACCTCTCACAATTTTTATAAATTGGAGCCATGAGATGGTAGTTTCATGTTGAGTTCTTGTAGCTATTGGGTTGATCAAAGATCAATAGTGAAGTGCATTATTGTGTACTCTCATTTGAAAATTAATAATACTTTCCCTCTTTTCTCGTGTGGAGTTTTTTCCTGAAAGGGTTTCTCCACGTAAATCTGGTGTCACATTTTGTTTGTTGATTTTTATATTGTAATGTATGTTGCAATCACATGTTTAAATCTAATTTGGTAATCTAATTTTCAGATCTGAATTCACTTGCATAAGTTCATATTTTATCTTTATGTCACCTTGTTTTCAATATTTCCTCCTATCATTTATTCTTTCACAACCTACCCTATTACTCTGATATATCTTCCAACAATTCCACATGTTGCACCCACTCCCCTCCATCCTATGCTTGTAGTGGGTTCCTCTAGTGTTAATAGGGTTCCATCTCACTCTACCTATTGGTCCTAGCCTAGCCTTAAATGCACCCCGTATACATTGTCCTAACTATGAGCAATGTTATAGGCACTAACACTCCAAATTGTTGAACCACCCTATCCATAAGGTGGGCCTCTTGTTGTCATCATCGGTTGTTTAAAAAATTGATGCTTGTAAATGCATCCCTCATATCCTCATCTCTATCTCGAAAGATCCCTCATGGTGATTTATAGGTTTGTGATCATGTATGTGCATGTCATGTTGGTAATGTTGTAAATCACATTTAGAAATTAAGTTTATCTCACCTTGCCACTTGAGGTGCTTTGAGATCATGAATTGGTACCCATATCTAATACTTGGGATGAAGTGCTCTAAGATCCAGCTCATGATCAATGATGGGTGGCTAATGATCTGAGAACCTAGTCTCAAAACCATGTGAAAGTCTAAGTATCTATGGGCTATGATATCAACTCCCCATGCAATCCTCCTCCCCTCCTTGATGGCCCTCATAATTAAGGGCTCTAGAGTTTAATAAGATCTTGTAACCTCCCTTGTTACCAATTAGTTTGGAAAAATGATCCTTATGATGGCCCTCTAAATAGTTGGAATGTTTTGTTCCTTCTACTAATATCATGTCCATCCACCTCATCAAACCTACATCTAGCCAAACGCCCTCAAATTGGGTAGTCCATCTCTTTAACTTTTGTCCAAAGGGTCATCTAAAGTAATTCTAACCTCTAAGATTGAGATCTTGAGTATCCTATGTGTATCATATAGAGTGATAATTACCCTCCATCAACCTAAAAGATTCAAAATATATTTTGATCTACATCCTAATAGGTAAAATTGTCATATAAAAACGAGCTACATAGGGGCATTAAGAGAATATTCTCAACTCTTAACAATCTAGCCTAATCTGATGAGACTCTCTATATTTGAAAGTGTATCTAGGACTCCCTTGATCTAATGCTACTTGTGTTCACCACTACATTGAATGTAATCACCATGCAAGAATCCATGAATAAGAATAAAGTCCATATGATCTCAAAAAACTAAAAAAATATGCAATAAAAGTTAGATGAACATTCTAAAACATGTTTGTTGCTTGACTTAGGTAGCAAAGTTGATGTAATGAATGCAAAGCTATCTTGACAAAAAAATACTAGCTAAAGTGAGAAACTCCCCACTAACTAGCTAACTTACCTACTATGGCCCTAAAATTTAAGAACCTTCTAAAATGACAAAAAAAAAAAAGCATTTCCTATTTTATTATTAGACACAAACATTTTAACTCTATCCTTGGGAAAAAAATATGAAGGTCTTATATTTTATTTCCAAATAAAGGTTTTCCAAAGTTTGTGTGCCTATTAACGTAAAAATTGACTTGCGCACTTTCCATGGTTGTGATTCTTGTCTTGTTTGCTCCTTAGAGACTAATGTCAAGCTAAAAATAATTGTTAGCCACCTAGGAATCTATTTCTCTCAATCTTGTATATGCAAATGAGCCTTATAAAAACCTATTTTTGTATATATATATGATGGTGATCTTTTACCAAGTTTTTTTTTTTTTTAAGCATTTTGCACTATGGTCCAAATATATACCTAGACCCTATCTTAATGGTACAAAACCTCTTCCATTTTTTTGCAATATTTTAGCTAGTATTGCCTTTAAAATACTCTTGACGTCATTTTCCATTTTGTAGATGTTGGGTAATATGGGATAGCATAGAGACTTATTTTAAGAATTAAGTAAATAGTATGATTGTAAACAAATTGTATAATTGTTCTAAGGGATATTTATTTACAAATTATTCTAGCCTCTTTTTAGATAAGAGAGTGTGTGATGAATTACTAAATTAGGTGCACTTATGGTTTGCATTAGGAAAGAAAATGGTCAACGAGTGGCTTGGAGAATGGTGGAAGAAAGAGGAGGTGCAAACATAGCCACTATTTGCCCTACTTTCCTCATCAACCTTGTCTTTTGTCTTTCTTCTTCCAATTTCACATCTTTCATCATTCTTTTTAAACATCATATAATTCAATGGTTAAATACCTAGTCAATAGTAATTTTATATTTCATCCATGTCAAATAGTAATAAATATTTGTACTATTTTTATTGACCAAAATTATCTTTTAACTATTTAACTGAATTCTATTTATTTGTGTATTTGATAAATAAGTATTTGATTTTTCATTTATAGAAAACAATATTACACATATTCAAAAAAAAAATGGATACAAAAGTACACTCCTAAAATCTATTGAAAATAACACTAAATCGTAAAACATATAATCATAACTGAATTATATTTAGAATAATCATAACTGATCTCATAATATGCTTTTGTGGATTAAACTGCGTCAACTTTTTTTACATCAACGTTTCGGATCATACTCCGTAATCCATCTTCAATAAATGAAGAATGCAATTATTATGTGTCATGTTCTATCATAAATTCATTGATTACGCCTGGGAGGTGCAAAATAAATGTTTGAGAAGAGATCAGATCTGGCACCAATGGACGTACAAAAGGCAGCAGAGAAAGAGGCTTGTGCGTGGAGGAGCGAGTAGAAGACTCCATCAGATGAGCTGCACTTGGAGAAGAAACTGAAATTCAATATGGGTTTTTCTCAATTATTTGAAGATGGTGATTTTATGCAGGGCAGTGAATGCAAAGCTGAAAAGAGTAATTTTCAAATAGTTGGAGGTCATAAAGTTTATCATTTTCACAGCAATAATGTAGTTTGTTTTCTAGTATTGTGGATGGTGTGCATTGAAATCAAACTTTAGATCTATGATTCTAGTATCTTAGCAGTTCAATTTGAAGAGAATACGGCAGTGGAAATGATTGATTGATCCTTTGACTCTGGAATTTGTTTTCTACAAGAAGCCACGTCTAATATTTCTAATGCTCTTAGTTAGCTCATAGGTATGTAGAAAATGGCTTTTAAAGAGTTATTTTCAAATATAATTCGGTTTACTAATGATGAATTTTGATTAATAAAAATAGGATATATATGTTCATTATTTTTTGTAGGGATGAAATGTAAAATTATCAGTTATTTTTTGAATTTGATTGTTTGATGTAAAAGTATTAATCAATCATAGGTATGTATAGTAGGAATCTTACATGAATCTTGAGCAATCATAATATGTCCATTGTATAAGAAAATGTGCTTGACAAAATGAGATGTTCATGAAATCTGAGGTTTGCATTTAATTTAGAGTAAGGAATTTAAAGTTATTTTTGAAATCTTTATTGGTCTAAATTTCTCATCTATTCTATATGCTCCCATATCTTATGATCTTAGATGTCATCCTTTAATTATCTATTTCTTATGATTTTATATGTCCTTTCATTGATTTACCATGCTTCTATAGCTATCCTAGTAGATTGGGGGCATGCCTTCACCTTTCTATTTTGATCTTTTGTATCCTTATCATGCTTCTATAGTTATCTTTTTATATTGGACGCGTCATGTCTTACCTATATCATTATGTGTTCACTTGTTTTACCATGTGCCTAGAGCCATATTGGGTGATATGCATCTCCTCATGCAATATGTGCTTACATGATCTTTATCTCTTCTTTTGAGCTACCTTGCTTTTATCATTTGCCCATAGTGGGGGTACATTTATGGTTCTTCATGATTATCTCTAATTCATATGTTTTAATGCTTATCATTCAATATATTTTACTTGCTTGACACACAATGCATTTATGACATTTATTTTACATGATTTTTACATACAATTACCTTTATTTTTATTTTTATTTTTTTCTCTTCTCCAATTCCTTATATCTGATGGATGCAACCAATTGAAGGGGAGCTTACTCTATCACTAATACTCTTATGTTGAGATTGCAAATAATTGAAAGTGCATATACAAAGACTCGTCCTCATTCCTAAATAGATCTTAACCATATGACATGACCATGCATGAAGTATCATATTGTAGAACTACTATTACAATAGGTAAAGTATTACAATACTATTTTCCTTATGAGCATAATTTATTAGTGATACTCTCTCCTCTCTCTCACTTTTGTATATAGTTGAGTCAACTTACAAAACTTGTGCTTAGTTTTAGTTGCATGAAATAAGCTACTCATTGCGCATATTTTCTTTATTTTGCAGGCTCCTATGGAGTGTGCATGTCAAGGAGGAATAATGTTGGGATAGGTGTGACATGCACCTTACAATTCTAATGTTTGATTTATTATTTATTTATTTATTACTTGTAAGACCCTCATGTAAAAGTGTGTCAACTATGCCTTATGTTCTATATAACATGTGTAAA
The DNA here is from genome assembly GCA_007258455.2 of Sequoia sempervirens. Taxonomy (NCBI): domain Eukaryota; kingdom Viridiplantae; phylum Streptophyta; class Pinopsida; order Cupressales; family Cupressaceae; genus Sequoia; species Sequoia sempervirens. The sequence continues at coordinate 554,496 of VDFB02364281.1, forward strand.
TGTGTGTAAGAGAATACCTTGTCATGTAATATGTGCAACAACATCTATGATAACACTTGACTGGTGTAAGAAAATATATGACACACATAAGAGTGTGTAAGAGGGGAGTTACATTGTTGAGGGTGCTACCACAATAGTGGTTTACACTTTCTGGGAGATCCTGATTTTTGCTTGAAATCACATATTTTTAGAAAATATAATGATTTAAGCCTTGAAAAGTTCCATTTAAAGGATTCCAATTGAAGAGGATTTGATCAAACCACCTTAGACCAAGCCCCCTTGGATAGAACCCCACTAGTTTTAAACCATACCTATAATGGAGTCTCCTTTACACCTATCAAAATGTTGATAAAAAATCACTTTTGATTTACCTTTTGGGGATCAAATGAATTCATTTAAAATTTATTTTTTGTAAGTATGTAGTTTTTATTATAAGCTTCCAAAAACGTATAATTTTAATTAAATTTAATTTGATTATTATATTTATTTTTTATTTCTTGTGAATGTAAGTTTTTCACCAAAAATCAAGCTCTTTGTTCTGCACATGTGGAAAAATAGAAGATTATCAAAAAATTGAAAAATATGAGTGCACCATATTGAAGTCCTTGATCCAACAAAAAAATGAATTTCAACATACAAAAAAGTTATGTGTTATACAAACCTATGTCCAATTGTAATTGGTTTAACTTTGAAACTTGATTAAGGAAAAAATATTCAATAAAACACTATGAAACCAATTGGAAGCACTAGATATTGTAGTTAAAAATCTAAATTCAAAAAATAGAATTTTATCCTTCATGGAAAAAAATTTGTGTTATACGGTGAGCGTCACTCCTTAAAAATGGTGTTTACTGAAAAAAACTAGTTTTCGTAGGAGATGGAAAAAGAAGTGCAATCTGATTCCAAAAATTTTGAAAAAAAATATATTTAGAATCTACATACAAAATGTCACAAATCACTAGTTTGCATCACCTTCAAATTCCTCACGGTTTAGCCGCTATAGGTGTCTGAAGGTGAAGATTTAGTTAGAAAAAATTAGTTCAGTGTCCAGTTTGGCCAAAAATTGTAAACCAGTATTATGGGATCAGATTGGACTTGATGACCAATTTATGCCACATGTTAGGATGTGGCATAGATCATCTTTGAATGGAGATAATAGAGCCAAAATAGAGTGTCAAGTTGAACAGTGTACTATAATGAAGTTATGATAGATTATGACAAGGGTGAGTGGGAAGATATAGGTGAACTTGTATTTGGAAGGAGAATTGGGCGATGGCTAACCAACAAGAGTAATGCATTCCTTATCTCCTCCCATGGGTCGATATCAAGGGCCAACCAAGGCAAACCCCCAAGCTCCTCCCACCCACCCAACATGTGGTAAGGAATACATTATTTTTATCTTGTTGACTCTTCTTGAGACTTGGGCGTTCTAGATTTTGACTTAAGATTTGGGTACCACATTTTAGGTGATTTTACCTCATAGTTTCCTAATTTTCTATTGATTTCTCTAGTGAAGGCTTGAGCCTAAAATTTGTATTGTAATTGCATTACTATTGGGAATACAATTGGTTTGAGTTTGGAGGCTATTTTTCTTAAAAGGATGTTCCTAGGATATATCATTATGTACTATTTTTATTATTTTTATGCTTTTTCTTGTAATTGTTTGATCATATTTTTTGTACATTCTCCTCTCATATATTAGTATCAAAAATATTTTTGATATATTAGCTTCTTTTCATTTGGTATCAAAGCCTAATCAACTTAGTTCCAAGTGATATGAATTTGTTTAAAAACTAATCTTGATTTGAATGGTATCATGTGCAAAGGATATCTTTGTTTCAAGGAAGATGCAAAACACATCCAAATTGGACAAAAATATTTAATGATTCTAATTTTAAGTTGTGGAAGCTCAAGATGGAATATTTACTTATCTTGATAAAGATTGATGGGTTGTAATATTTAGAAATATATCTACATTGATGGCACCAAAATACTTAGTTGTGTTGGATAGGAAGGTGAGAAGAATTATCAAATTTGTCCTATCTAATTCAATATTGTTAAATATTTTTGAAAATTCCATCATGAAAAACCTCTAGAAAAAGTTGGTGAACCTACACTAGATATAATCCCTAATTAGCATTTTTCTATGAAAGAATTTGTACACTCTAAGAATGGCTAAGTACAAATTTTTTGATCATTTGAATGTATTCAACATGATTGTGAGTCAATTACACTAAACGGACCATGTGTAAATGAAAGAAGAAGATCGGTGCATGACCATTTTATGTTATATGCTTAACTCATGGGACAATCTATTAATGGCTATTAGAATCACTGCTATAAAGCTTGTGCTTGACGAGACGATAACTATTATTCTCTCAAAGGTGATGTGATATAAGGCTACCAAATTATATGATAAGGAAGCCTCCATGGTTTGTGGATAGTCAAAATAAAAGGCAAGAAAAATGATAAGAATAGTCACAAAAGCATATCTAAGTCTCTTGGTAAGTCTAAGGTCAAATTTTGGAATTTTGGCAAGATGGGTCATTTCAAAAGAGAAAGATTTAATTCTCAATATTCATATGAGGATGCAAAATATGCCTTTATTGCATCCTTGGTTGAGCATGCATGTAAGTATGCATGTGTGATCGAATATGTGGCATCTTTCTACATGAATCCCCATTAGGAGTGGTTTTTAGAGTATGAGATATTTGATTGTGGGAACATCTACCTCAGTGACAACTCTTACTTTAACATTTTTGTCTATGTAAGAGTTAAGATCCAATTCTCCAATGGGAAGATCAAGGGAAATACTAGAGTCCTGCACATCTCTAGTTTGACCCAAAACCTACTATCTATTAGTAAAATAAATGATGTGGGTGTGCATTTTATCTTTGGAAATGGGGGGTGTAAGGTGATTCAAGAAGCTATGGCATTCACTATGTTAGTCCAAATCTACTCACCATAAAGTTGTATGAGTTGGATTTAGGTCAACACATGCATTACACTTGTGCTACTAGCATGAGGTTGGATCACTCATGCTCATGTGAAAAATATAGTGGAGTGGTTGGGAATATAAAGGAATACCCTATTCATGAGGAATGAGTGGTTGATAGCAACCATCTATGTTGAGATGCAGGTTTGGAGTTGGGAGTGTGGATATTGCCAAGAAAATATCTATAAAGAGGTATGATTATTATGATTATTCTATGGCCAACTATATTGTTGGCTCAAATCAATTTTATCCCATTAATTATAGGCACAAAAGTGTTCAGACCAAAATTATCTAACTTAATAAATTCTAGTAGGAGGGCTTGTTCCCTTGCACATCTCTTGTCGTTTTCCTCTTGGATTTGTTGAAAGATACCAACTTGCTCTTGAACTTGTTCTACATTGAATACTTCTTGGTTTTTTATGAGTGTTTCCAAGCTCATTCAAGATGATTTTACCTTCTCTTTGAACCCAAGACATGTGAGCTTGAAAATGGGAGAGAGAATGAAGAGTTATGCCTTATTTGCTACACATGTTGCATGTGTGTGTTTGCATTTGTTTTGTTCTATTTGTTGAGTGTCTTGTGTGATTACCAAGGGATTTTTATCATTTTATTTTTTTTAAGATGAATTAACTAAACATTTTTATCTAAATGCAAGAAATAAACACCTATTCTATGTTTTTTTCCTCAAATTGAAGTTTGATTTACTTAACTACTATACCTAAATAATTTTAAATGCAATTTAAGCCAATATTTTTATTTTTATTTTTTTTGTGTTAAATTCCTTATTTTTTTATCAAGGACTTTTGATCTTGTTGCCTTGTATTGGTATCAAGGGAATTTCAAAATTGGTTTTGAATTAAATCTAAATCTATAATATAATCTAAGCTATCTAATGTAGCAGAAACAAACAAATTCTAGCTATATATTATAATCCCTGATATGGTGATAGAAATTCACTAATATTGGTAATATTAAAGATAATAAATCTATTTTCAGATATATTCTGACACTTCAAAATCAAACTAATCTATGAATTCAAAATAAAAGTAAATTGGAACCTCACACCTAAGAATTTAGGAGATAAATGTTTGGTGAAGTCACAAAATATCAATATTGAGAAACAAGGTGAAACTACCAAAATGAAATCTTCTAAAATTACATGAAAATATCAAATTTGTTATTTAAACTATGATTACCATAATATTATTTAAGTGATTGCATAAATAAATTGGAAATAAATATGTAAACCATGTTAACACGAGATATATGTAGAGAAACCATTTTGAGAAAAAACTACACATGAGAAAGAGGAAAAGCATGTATTAATCTTCAAGAATGAGATGCATCCAAAACACTAAAACTCTCTTCACTCTAAAAACACTTTGGTTCACTTGTGTACCTATTAAAAAAAATCACCTCAAACCACCATCTCATGCTCTCAATATATAGGCATGAAGAGAGGAAAAAACAATAAATGGTTTACCAAAATAATGGATAAAAACCCCATGCCCATCTTGAAGAGCATCTTCTAATAATATAAAATACATCAATGACTTCACATGGATATCACATGGGCATATTCAATTGGCCTTTCTAATAGTAATCATAACCACAAAGGAATTTTTGGTGTCATAACCCCTTATGACTCAAATCCCAAGTATAACACTCCAAAATGGAGTGGCCAATTCATACAAGTCCCATCAATCATATAAGATTCTCCACTCCTCAAGCCTAGCCCATAGAATTGGGAAAGTATGATAAGTGAGTCCAAATTAAACCATAACCACCACCATTGTGCTCCACCTTATTCCTGAATTTATATGAAAACTAAATTATAATTTAATTTCCAATTATGCCCTAGGAATCTAGGGGCACTTTCCAAGAGTGGATGAGACACATGAATTATACATAGGATTGTAAAGTAAATTTCACCTTAATCCTAAAAATTATTGCTTTGGGGATTAGCTTCTATATTATCATTTTCTCTCTAACATGAGTTGATGGAATAAGGGTAAGGGAAATGGAACTAATCTTAAATAATAAGAGGAAAAGTGTTGTGATAATGGAATCTTTGAAGCTTTAAGATTAAAAAGTAATTGAGGTTGTAGGGAGCATGGACACTCTCTAAGATGGAAATTGGATTGGATTCCTAAGAATTGACTCACTATCCTAATTAGCTATGAGAAGAGGGGCAATAAATCAAATCCACATAGAAGGATTACAAAGATTGCATGTCAAAGGTAAAAGACCATTTGGGAATGAGAATTTACTTAAATAAGTTGGGAAATCTAATAAAAAATACGGCGAGGGGGAGGGAACTATCAATTAGAATCATGATTTGTGGGAGAACTCAAGATCCGCAAGGGGTAGGTGGAGTCTAGACTCAATTGAGCTCACAATCAAAAGTAAAATTGGTGGAGAAAAACTATAATTGAGAATTATCATTCATTAATATGGAACATTGAGGTTGCACTTTTACCAATGGGTTCACCCATTTGTTAGGATGGGTTTCTTATTTTTCCAAAGCATACTACTATGCAACCCTTGATATGCACAAGTGACCTCATTGATTGAAGGACTAAAATCTATTTGTTGGCTAGCTAGGAGGTACAAATGCAAGGAAAAAGGTTATAGAGGCTAAGACAAATACAAGGGAGGGTTCTAAAGTTTGAGCATATGCTTCCATTAGAGTTAGAAAGGTTGAGAGAGTTTTATTCACACCATATTTTTTTGAGCTAAACTCCCAAATCATAATCTCGATGGAAGGTAGGTGTGGTTTCTTAAAATGGATTTTTGGGGAGCGCACTTACCTATACTTGCCTTTGTCATTGTCTCACATCTAGACCTACAAAATAGAAGATAAATTCCATGCATAGTATATTGCAGTCTTGAAAATATGGCTCTTGCTAAGATCTAAAATAATTCTCACAATTGATATGGGGTTGGAGAGATATTACCTTTATCGTGTGCTCTCATCACCTATTTAGAACCTACAAGGTAAAGAACGAGAACCAACTCAAGCACATGTAATCAAAATGTGAGCTCAAATTATGTAAAGAAAAAATATGAGAGGATGTACCATGAGGAAAAGGTGTGAAGTATACCTATGCCACTTTGATTCATTTGCCTACCAAATAGGTGAAACCCTAACCCATAAATAAAAAATTAGTTCATTTTAAATTTTATTTGTACTCATAGTGAAGGATAAATTTGTGCTATGGGTTTATTATGACATAATTAGGTGATTTTATAGTCAAACTAAATCTTGTGATGAGGGGATTGTGACTATGGTTGGTTTTCATCCTTATATGGAGAAGAAATATCCCTCAAAGATAATTTTGTCTCTTTTGATACACTAACAAGTTTGTCACTTGTATATATTTTTGGCTTGCAGCCTTCTGTGGGCGGATTGTACACATATATGCACTTTTTTTTAATCATTTTACTCTCACATTGGGATTTTATGTACTTAAATATTGACACCTTTATTTTTAGTCTATGGATTATTATTGTGGATATAGACCCATATGCTATTATTGTTTATGTTCATTATGTTGCTTTCCCAATGTGCACATGGTTAGTTTAGATTTAGATTTTTGTTTTTTGTTGGATTCTCATGTATGTACATGTGTTATTTCACATTTTTTAATTTTTATGATGCAATGTGCACATGGATATTGTATATGTATGGATGCATATGGAATCACATTATGTCTCACATGATTATTTATTTTACATACATAATTTTAATATCAAATGATTATATTTATTATGTAAGTATGTACATGATACAAACAATGTGATTTTCTCTTCATAAGATTTTTTACTTAAGCGATTCCAAGTTGAATTTCATATTCCAAGTTGAATTTCATAGGAAAACTCCCTAATCTTGTGAGATGTAGGAATTAGGGCATCAAGTGGGAAAGGGAAATATGATGGGAATAATTTTGTTATGAATTTTACAAAAGGTTGGAGACTAATCTTGATCTACACTTATCATTTAGACTATTTTTAGACAAAAACAAGAAACAATTTTATGAGTACCCACCAAACATATATGAACAATGGCCAACATGTCAAGCCTAAGGTAAAGGAAATCATCCTCAGAAATATTTTCCTTTTGGAGGAAAGATAGATTCTTGGATGTTTCACCTATTTTATTGCATATATGTGCTTCACTTGTTAACTTCTTTATCTTATAAATATCACCCTCATATCTTTGATGGGGTTGCCACTCATGAGTACAAACATTGTGCACCGCTAGCTTTGTATTCTCATTTTTTTAATTTTTCTTTCTTCTTTATTTTTTAGAATTAGAGTTTTTGAATCCCTTTGACCTAAACCCATGTTATTAGGAAGAATCAAAGGATCATCATCGAAGGTTAGGTAAGGTAAGGGACAAGATGCAACTATATGGGTACAAGTAGCTTCTAAGAATTACTCATTAGTAAGGATAATTAAGGAGACTTTCATTTTAGATTCTATTAGAGATTGTAGAATTTAAACACTTGGCATGTTTGTTGAGCTACACTTGATGACAATTAAGACTATGATTAATTTAAATCTTTCAAAGTAGACTTATTTTAAATTATTTGGAATGTAAGTGATGAATTGTATGGATATTTTTTAGTAATATATGACTTAGTAAATATGGCCTCTATTAGAAAATCAAGACTCCTACTAAGATGAAAAATAGAAAACCTTGACATGTAATAGAATAGAGTAGACAAAATGAAATGCAAGTTTTCTTTTTTGAATTATGTATGCATATGTATATATTTTATTTCTTACATATGATCTTTCCTAAGGTGAAAAGTGTAATGCAGCGTTATTTACTAAACCTAAAATATGCAAAAACAAAGAAATGCAAAGGAGAAATAACACAACACCACCTCAAGATTAGCCTAAGTTGACTTGAACAAAATAAAGATAAACAACAGATTATACCTTGTCCAAGTGATCCTTTTGGTTGACCCTTTGATGTAGCTTGAATGTGTGCGCCTTGATGGAAAATAGACTAAAATGTTATGCAATGTAATTTAGATGAGATGATGAATGCAATGAAAGATGTGGGTGTTTTGATAGATGAATGACAATGGATGCAATGAAAGTTTCAAAAATGCAACAATGGAGGTTGATGGCTTATTTTGGCACCACAACAATGCGTTTTCAACAGAAATTACTTTGTTTCTCCCAAAGAGAAAGATGATCATTGATACCAGTTCCCCAAGGTCTTGTAGTCTGGCTCCATCTACGCTCGATGTTACCAAAGGGCCAATGCAACGGTAATATTCAAGGGGGCCTCACTGTTTTAGCTTCCGGATGTTCCAAGATCAAACATGAATAAACTTTATATTAAATTGTGGTTTTAAAGAAATATAAAGATGGATGAAAAGGAACATAAATGAATGTCAATTCATCTAACTCAAATCAGACTTTTGCTAATCTCAAGGAATTTTGTTAACTCTAAACTGGCACGAATTAACTAGTGATCAACACATAGTTGCATTCATTGACAGTGCTGATTTTAACAACTGATTATAAACTACCATTTAAATAAAAGATAAAAATGAAATTTCATTCCTTGAAAGCTTTCAAAATCAAATGATTAATTTCAGATAAATACCGTTCTGGAATACAATATGAAGTAGATTTGAATCATGTTTCTACTAAGGGTTAGACAAATTACAACATTTATATAACCGCACAATCATCAGCAGGCTGTGAAACTCAGATCTTCCACTCATACTAGAACTGGAAATACATTAACACCAGACTGAAACCTAATTACAACTACATAAGAGGCTCTCATTACTCATAACTAGATGCAACTACCTCTCGCTAGCTTACTAATCTAACAATTTAGCTCTAACAAGTTTCTCTAAACCAGAGATTTTGAACCCTTGGAAAGAGGCAAGCATGCTATATATATCTTCCAAGAGAAGTTCGGCAACCCGCTTTTAGGGTTTACAACATCGCGGCGGGTGTCGTGGGAAGTCAAGGCTCAGATCTTGAAGGAGTCATTAGTCTACATTCTTGCCATCCTCATTGTAAAGATCATCTTTGGAAAGATCCGCAGATCTTTTGCACCTATCACCATAACTTCTACGCCTCCGTGTCCATTTCGAAACTCTAGAAGAGTTGCTTTGAGTACCCCAAAATATCGCCATTAATGTTGAGCTACCTCCTCACTAGCAGTGGTCATAGCTGTCCATTTGACTCACGAATTTATCCTCTACCTTTGGCTCTCTGCTTGCTTTGTACGTTGACCGCTTCCATGGAAGCAAAGCGTCGAGCTTCTGTTTTTGCTTTGGCATGAACTTAATGAGTTGGTGAGACATCACACTGAGCCAACCATCCTCTGGCGAATTTTGTTTCATTTCGGCCAGACCCTGCTGAATCGATAAGAGATTATGCCGATATTCCTTCATATCGGCGAGACTTTTCCTCTTTGCCGAGACCTTATGTCGAGATCTCCTTTCTCTGCCGAATTTTTTGATTCCATCGGCAAGACACCTCAGGGTCGCCGAGACTTCTTAGCGAACTCCAACAGCTATGTCGATGCCTCTTTATTTCAATAAGACTTCCTCCGATCGGCGAGAGCTACGGCGACATCCATTTGTTCTCCTCGAGCTCATTTTTCTTTAGTGGGCCCCTCTTTCTGGCTACTATTGTTTAGAATTTTCTTCCTTCACCAAGACCTGTGAAGGCTTTACCGGCTTAGGCCTTTCCGCCTGAAGACTCATTTTCTTCATGGAGGCCCCATACATCACATTCTTTCATCGATCCTTGTCATCGGCGAGACCCAATACCCAAGAAAACCTCCCGCTCGTGACCATTCTTTCGCACTCGTGTCGCCAAGACCTTTGAGCTGGTGAGACATTGCACCCGAACTCCCCTGTAACGGGCCGGGCGAGACTTTCTTCGTCGACAAGACTCTTGTCGGCTGTCATAGCTACCCCAAAGCCACCGCCGCTGGTCGACAAGACCTTTCAACTGGGAGACCTTATAATGACATTTTGTTTTCTCGATGGGAGGAAGATCTGTGGCCTCGTGGTTTTCACCCACAAGGAAGTTCAAATCTTCCCAAAATCCCCTGGGAACCTTGTCAAGACTTATGGCACTTTCAGACTTTGTATCGGCAGACCTTTCGCCAATTTCTTTCACTCGCCGAGCCTCCTTGCCGTGATCTATCTCTCGGCCGGGTGACATTACGCTTAACATGTTACACCGAAGGCACAAAATATGTCGGTGGGGACCCAATTGGGTTGGCAAGACCCCAATCCCTCGGCCAGAGTTCTTGTCTAACTCAGATCCTTTGGCAAAAACTCCTTTGAGGGATATCTTCCAAAAAAACATTAAAAAAAAAAAACCTAATCCTGCAAAACAGATTCCTCCATTAGTTCCCAAAGGCAAGTAAGGTATATCATTATTTATCATGCCTCCAATCTTATCAAAAAGAAATATAAAACCAGCGGAGGCGGGGTCAAAACCGAAATGGGACAAGAGGGTAAAACTAGACGAATCTCAGCCGAATCGAGATCAAGACAAAACACACCAACAACATCCCCGCCCCTGTAAAGTCCGCGAGGACTGAGCCAAGAAAATCGACTCCAGACCAGAGTCAAGGTGAAATAAGCAAGGGAATAATCACCATTCCCCGAAGTTCATACTCATTCCAGGCTCAGGTCCGGGCATGAAACCCAAAAATATAAAGATAACAAAACACTGGAGCCGGAACAAAAATAATCTAACCAAAGTGAATCGAGGTCAGAACCAAACCGGAATCCGTAAAGTTTCCAAGCCTGAAGGTCTTGAGTCTGCTCCAGCTTTTGAGTCCTGTGAACAATGTAAAAAAGATACACAAGGCAGAAAAAGACCAAAGCGGCAAAACCGGGGCCAGGGAAGGAACAAAAACAAAGCTTGGAAAAAGTTCCAAGTTTGGAAGCCGTTCCGGTCCCAGGTCCGCCAAAACAAACAACCAAAACAAAGGGAAACAAAATGCCAAAGGCCGCAAAAGGAAACACCTAAGGCAAAGGACACAAAAAGACCAAGACCAACAAAGAGGAAAGAAAAGGGCGGGGTCGGACCCGGGGCAGAACCAAAATGAGGAACTTTAAGAAAGTTCAACATTCCAAACCCGGACCTGGACCCGACCCCGACAAAGAATGAAGGAAGAAGGCAAAGAATAGCCAGAACTGGAATCGGGGACGAAACAAGACCAAAACTTAGAAGGAATTTCCAAGTCTGATATTGGTCCCGGTTCTGCCTCCGGTAGAAATTTGAAAGAAAAATGCCTAAGGCAGAAAAACCAAAGGCAAAAGAGAAAAAGACAAAAAGAGAAAAGGGGGATCCATTTGATCCACATCAAAGTGGGGGGGGTGGTTATGCAAGGCATAAATAAGGAGGTTGAATGCAAAATGCTTGAAGTTGAATGCTTGACAGTAAAAATTGCTTGAATGTGATATGAGTTAATGAAAATAAGAGAAAATCTTCCATTTTAAGGGAAGATTCTCTAGAGGATTCAATGGCTAGGATTTAGCCAACATGGACAAAATGGAGGGATGTGGTGAGTTGAGGACTCACAAGCCCTCACATCCTACCATGTGGAAGGGGAGGTGTCACAAGGACAAGTGATGTGGAAAGAGGACATATGAGGTGGAGGTATTTGCAAGTACCTTGGGATTATGGGAGATTTCCTCAAAAAGGAAGTTTTTGTCCCCATGTGAGGATGATGGTGACAAGTGAGGAATTTTAGAAAGTCCTTTCTTATCATCATGGGGATGAGAGAATTTGTTGGGAGAATAAATGTGAATTTTAAATTCACATGATTGGGGAGTACCTTGGGGATAAGACAAGTCCTTATAAAGGAGGTCCTTGTCCCATGTGACTGATGTGACAAGTGAGAGAATTTAGTATTTCCCAACAACCTACATGGGGAAGAGAAATGCATTGAATGAATAAATGTGAATTTTTTAATTCACATGGAGAAGAGGTCAAGGCTTAAAAGGGAAAGCACTTATGAAAGGTGGACTTGGAGGACATACCAAAGATGGCATGTGATTAAGAAGATTAATGAAGGATTAGAGACAAGTGGCCAATATAGAGGATGTGACATTAATCTTGATTAAAGGTGTGCACATCTTAATCATGGATTAATTAGACCAATCTAGATTAGAAGAAGATTATGGAGGATGTGACAAGGAGAGAGAAAAGAGGAATTTAAAATTAATTTAAATTCAAAAAGGCTAAATGACTAAATTAAATAAATTGATATATTTATTTAATTTAGAGAGGAAAGGATGAAAGGTAAAGTATTTAATTATTAAATTAAATACTTAGGAACCTTAGGCAAATGGGAAATATTAATTAAATAAATCATTTAATTAATATTGATAAAATAGACGAATAAAGGAGATGGGTTTGACCATATGGGAGTGGTCAAATTTGGATGTCTACATTTTGCCCCTCTTTGAAATATTGTTAGAATAATAGTGTTTCGAAGAAAAATAAAATGTAGATGACTCTTTACAGGAAGCGACTAGAAAATGATGCCCCAGCATGGGAGAATTTGTGAGCTTCCCAAATGGTGGGGAATGAAAGGAGATGCCCTAGTCTCGCAAGAAAATGACCATGACAGAGGAATGGAGGAAAATGGTAGGGTATGCCCCCTCGAGAGGGCAGTTGGGGAAGAAAAAGGGGCCTTGGGCGACTTCTTGATATGAGGAAACGAAGGGTACCATTGGATAAAGCTCAAAAAACCATAAATATTGGCTTTTGAATGGATTCAAACGAACACACAGTGTGCAAATGGCAGCCCCGGGAAGTTAGAGGATTAGTTGAATGAAAAGAGGTTAAATAAAGGGTAAAAATAGCCTTAACTTAAAAAAGTTAAAAAAAGGAGGGAAAGGTTATATACAGTAATTTTAGAAATTACTATTCCTCATTTGCACACCTGGCAGTTGAGTGGGAGAGAGAAAAGAGGAGAAGGAGATGAAGAGACGAGGATGTCAGACAACTATGATGATGGCATCATCCACCGGGGAGACAAGGTATGGCGGTTCTTCCACGAGTGCGTGATTCCACGCCAAGTTAGGTCCAAAACCCCCTTTGTGATTTTAAACCTTTTTTGGGTTATTTTTTAATTTTAATGCATTTTAAAAACATGGGTTTTGGGATTGGGGTAGTTTAGTGAAATGGGTAGGGGGAAAATTTTCAATTTCGTCCATCAGGTAGGCAAAATTGTTTGTTAGAGGCGATGGGAAAGGGGGGGAGATTTTCCCAATTAGGGTAGAAAAGGAGAAAAAAGTGCTTAAAAAGGCAAGAGAGCATGAGATAATGGCGGACTTGCATCAGGATCAGGAAAATCCGCCCGAAAATAGCTTCATGGGTAGAAGGGCGACTATGCACTATAGAGGGATGACCCTGCCTCGACAGGGGTGGACCTGCCCGCAGTTGTGGGTCGGCTGGGTAGCCCCTCCGCCAAGCGAGCTCGCCCGCCAGGAAGGCAGGTGGACCCGCCCACCGGAAGGGCGGGATCTCCCACTCGCAACAGGAAAGAGCCGCCACCATGCAGGCGGTGCCCATTCGGGTAGACCCACCCGTGCCTGGGTGGACCTGCCTATGCTCGGACGGGCTCACCCACGCTCGGTGGGCTCACCTATGCTCGAGTGGGATCGCCCACACCCAGGCGGGCTCTCCCAAGGGGCAAATAAAAGGGGGCAACAGAATGACAAGAAAAGAGAATGGGCCAGGAGAATGAAAAATAAGATGAATTGGGCATGTTGGGGGAATTTTGTCAAAAAAGGGGGGAAAAATTAGTGAGAAGATAACCCAGAGCCAGGAAATGGGAAAGAGGGAGAGATGAGGAAAAGGATGAGATGAATGACATAGTGTGTGATATGGATGCAGTGGTTCGACAGTCTATGGATGCGTGAGAGGCGATCAAAGGTGTTGGAGGCGACGATAGCAGCCATGAACGGAGCGAACCATTAGGATTTGTCGCGAGCAGGGTTGTTGCATATGTTGGGATACTCGACTGTTAGAGCACATTGGGCGATGTTGACAACCCTTATAGAGCGATGGAGTTCCTTGACCTCGACATTTCACCTCCTAACTGGGAAGATGACCGTTACTCTAGAGGACGTGTGGCGGATACTGAGGCTACCTATAGCAGGTCGCCTGGTGAGCATGACAACATCAGAGGGGGAGGTGCTGGATCAGACCCTATGGATCATGTTTGGATGAGATGACCCTCCTATGCAGAGGAAGGGGTTGGATGTGGATAGATGTCTAGTGTTGGGGGTACCACTGCTACCACTATACCTATGTGGGTTGATTAGCGGATTGTTGATACCAGACTGGAGTGGGCACTTTTGCAGCCTCAGCTACATGGAGGTGATACGGCATATCGTGGAGGGGAGAGAGGGGGAGTTTGCATGGGTTTCATGCTTACTAGCGTAGCTATACAGAGATATGCACGTTGTGTGCTACTGAGAGGCGCTCAGCTTGACATAGGTGAAACTGCTACAAGTATGGGCCTAGGAGCACATTAGTGTGGCCAGGCCAGAAGTGGTGAGAGCAGGGTACAGCTAGGTATTAGGCTACAGAGCAGGATGAGTACATGCGAGAGGGGAGCTACTATATGGCAGCCTACTTCATGTCAGTGCCAAATCAGACACAGCGAGTACCTACCTTCATCAGAGTGGTGTCACAGATGTCGGCACCATCCCGATCAGCAGGGACACATACCCATGCATACAATAGCTATAGAGAGACCCCTCCATGCAGGGGGGAGTACCGGACTCACCATAGAGGTAAGATGTGGGCAGCTCACAATAGAGATGAGAGAGGATAGGTGACATGATACTAGTTTTTGACAGGTGCAGGATGGGTGTACAGTACAAAGTAGTAGAGATCAGAGTTGAGTCAGAGCCTTGTACTTGTACTTTATTTGATAATTATGGATGTATATGATGGACATGTATTTTGATTACATGATGGACATTATTATGGACTATGTGGTGGACATTGTATTTTGATTTTTATATGATATGTGATAACCCTTATTGACACTATGTTATGTATATGTGATGGATAATTTTATTTATGCATATGTGTATGTTTATGATTTTATTATGGATGATCATTATAATGTGATGTATGTATATGCTTGTGATGATGTATGTTTATTCTTATATGGATGATATGGATGATATGGATGATGACTAACATTTATGATGCAGGATGTGATGCATGATATATGACCTTATATGCTATAAATATAGATCTAACAATGTGTGATGTAGGTGGCGATGTATGTAACGTGTTAATGTTATAGAGTAATATGGAAATGTATGGATAATGAAATGAATCAAAGATGCTTATAATAGCCAAATATAATTAATCTAAACAACTTAAATATAATTATGAAATGATAATGCACATGGGATAGAATGCAATGAACCTACAATGTGACATGAGATGCAATGTGGATGGTAGATGGACTATATTTGTGATCATGCTTGCTTTAACTTATACAAAATAAAAGTGTGTGATATGTGATGAGATGGCCTAACATAAAGTGAAATGCAACATGAGCATAAGTGTTAATAAGGACTTGCATAGTAATGAGGGTAGATGGTAGGTGTATTGTTGATTTAATGGCAAGTAGTTTCCCTATAATCATTATGAAATTAAGGGAAGATGGGTGTGAAACTGCACCTGTCAAGAACCATTGGTATCCTGAGAAGAAAGGGAGATGGAAGGTGAATGTTTGTACAACCAAAATCATAGGTCATAGGTCAGGTATGAATGCAATGCAACGGAATTGAGCATGAAATGCAATCTTAATGCAATTTTCCATTTTCAGAGCACTGATTTTTGCTATAGCATAAGACACCAGGCACCATGGTATGTGAAATCAAGGCAGATTAACGTCTAATGCATAAAATAAACATAGCAGACAAGAAGGCTATCCCAACACCCCAAAGTCACGAAGAACTTGGTTGAGCCAGGCATTGGGATAACCACAAGCACAAAAGGATGCCCCAGCATAACACAAGACCTTAGGGATCTTGGTGGGTACTACGTGGGACAACCAAGAAGATAGCAACAAAGAAAAAATATCAAGATATGCCCCTATGTTGACCAGTCAAAACGCACCATGATATGATAGATCATGGTGACCTTGACAAGTTGTGATAGGGAGCTCAAATGATAAATAAAAGCCAAAAGTATCAAAAGATCGCAATCAATTTCAAAATGTCATTTGCCATAGGATCAAGAGGATGGATGGGGTTGATGAGGTATGTTAGGAAGGATGCATCCTATTGAGACCAAAGATGGATACTAAACTAAAAGATCGATTATCACGCGGGAGATTCCAAAACTAATTGAATCTCATGATACAAGTGGATCCCATTTGTGAAGAACTAGCTAGATAAGGACATACTTGATAACATGACACAAGACACGAGACACAAGACACAAGACCGAAACACCCTAATGACCTAGGGGCTCGGGGGCTAATCAGAGATTAGCCTTGCCTACGTGAAAGCATAGAGCCCTAATAGTTCAAGAAAAGACCATGGATAAAAGTGGAAAGATGACAATGGATACAAGTGATGGAAGACAACAACGAAGCAAAGAAAAACAAAGCAAAGCCCCAGGGGTGGATCAAATGATCGACCTTGCCTACATGAAAGCGCAGGGGCAACGTAGTTCCAAAAGGACTAAAGACTAACCAGGGACAAGAACGCAAAGGGGACAATGAAAACCATAATGGATGACCGAAACAAGATGGAAAAAATGACCCGGGGGCCGATCAAATGATCAGCCTTACCTACATGAAAGTGTAGGGGCAACATAGTTCGACATGACCAAAAAGATCGACATGACAAGATGAGATCTAAATGAAGACCGACACAATGAAGGAACCTAAATGGAAGCAAAGGACTGACAGGATGACAAGACTGATGACACAAGCTCATATTAGGATAAAATCTTAGGATGATGGGTAGCAAATGAAGCTCATCCAATGCTCAACCAAAATATACCAAGCAACCAGATGGAGGGTGCGGATGGAAGGATAGGATCGATAGGATGATGGGGATATGAGATTAGAATGGATGGAAAGTAACTAGGACGTGCAAGGTAGATAATGATTAAGCCCTATACGAATGGCGCTTGTGACCAGATTTTCACCAAACGTACTTATCCAAGGCGCCACCAAGGGTGAATTATTTCTCTCTACTATTTTTGGATTTTTCTGATTTTTTTTTTTTGTATTTTTGATAATTTTTTACTTTTTTTGTACTTTTTGGATTTTTGGAGGATAGGATACCCCAACTGACTTAAGTGTAGAACCTTTTCAGGTGCATGATGTTAATGGGCTCCTCTAGGGGCTCTCCTTCAAGCGTAGCAAGTTTGTATGCTCCTGATCCATATTTTGCGGTGATGACATAGGGACCAAGCCAATTTGCTTCAAATTTTCCCTTCTTATCTCGGTCCTGCTGAGTGCGTTGATTCTCCTTGAGGACTAGATCACCAATGTTGAACTGGCGAGGACAGACCTTCTTGTTGTAGCTTCTTTTCAGACGATTTTGATAGGCTTGAAGGTAGTCATATGCTTTGATTCGTCTTTCATTGAGGAGTTCTAGTTGGATGAGTCTTGCAACTTGAGTGTCTTCATCATTAATAAGATTCTTCAGGGAGATTCTCAATGATGGGATTTCTACCTCAATCAGAAAGATGGCCTCGGCACCATATATGAGAGAATACAGGGTGGCGCCAGTAGGAGTGCGGATGGAAGTGTGGTATGCCCAAAGGGCGGGATGGATATGAAGGTTCCAATCTCGACCAGTATTATTGACCACCTTTTTAAGGATCCTGATCAGGGTTCTATTGGTGGCTTCCACCTGACCATTACCCTGGGGGTAATAAGGCGTAGACCAACAATGTTGGATATGGAAAGTGTCGCAAAGGTGCTTCAAGGCTTGGTTCTTGAATGGCTTGTCATTATCGGAAATGATGGTGGATGGTATTCCATATCTGTAGAGAATATGGAAAAGGATAAATTTGGAAATCTGAGTACCTGTGATTTGTGAGAGTGGCATTGCTTCCACCCACTTGGTGAAGTACTCAGTTGCAGTGATGATAAAGGTATGGCCATTGAAGGATGGGGGATATATCTTGTTGATTAGGTCGAAACCCCATTAAGAAAAGGGCCACGGTGCTATAAGAGGTTGCAAATCCTGTGCAAGAGCATGTATCAAATCCGCATGTTGTTGACAGGGTAGGCACTTCTTTACAAACTCACAAGAAGCATGTTCCAATGTAGGCAAGTAGTATCCTGCTCTGAGAATTTTCTTAGCTAGTGCCATACCATTTGAGTGGGCCCCACAAACACCACTATGTACTTTCGTTAATGCAGTGTGGGATTTGGTCTCATTTAGACACCTGAGGAGGGTTCCATCATACCCATGATGATAAAGTGTATCACCTACGATTATGTAACTATATGTTTGTTGGATGAAAGATTTTCTTTGATTGCGTGTGAGATCGGGAGGTAGGATATTGTTGTGAAGGTAAGTGTAGATATCATGGTACCATGGTGGTGTAGGACCTACAATGCCGCACACCATCTCACTTTCATGGATATCATAGGATGGGGTTAAGAGTTGTTCAACAAGGAACTCACACTCTGTTTTGACTTTAGGAATGTCAATGAAGGAATCAATGGTAGCCATGGCATCCGTTACTTTGTTCTGTACTCACGAAATCTGGTCAAACTAGATGGAAGTGAAATACTTTTTGAAGTCATCAACCATGCGTTTATAAGGCAACAACTTATCATATTTTGTCCAAAACTCATCATTGACATGTCTGATGATTAACTGGGAGTCACCAAAGACTCTTAGGTGAGTGATATTCCATTAGATTGCAATTTTGAGGCCAGTAAAAAGAGCTTCATATTCAGCTATGTTGTTTGTGCACGGAAAAGCCAACCTAAATGACTTTGGTATATAATCACCCTGGGGGTTGACAAGCAATATTCCTGCCCCCCGATCCATTGTGTGTGTACAACCCATCAAAGTACAGTGTCCACCTGGCTACTTCTGTTATTGTGAAGACTCCTTCATCAGGAAATTTTGTTGTCAAAGTATAGGCATCGACTAGCTGGGGAGCATCTGCCAGCTGATCAACTATCACTTGTCCTTTAATAGCTTTCTGATCCACATATTCTATATCAAATTCACTTAGAAGCATGACCCACTTATCCATGCAACTAGTCAAAGTTGTTTTGGATAGCACGTATTTGAGTGGATCGACCTTGGAGATGAACTTTACCGGATGACTGAGCATGTAATGGCGGAGCTCTTGCAAACTAAAAACCATAGCTAGGAAAGCTTTTTCCATTGGGGAATAATTAAGCTCATAACCCATGAGGGTCCAGCTAATGTAGTATATTGCTCTTTCCTTTGATGATTCATCATGTTGTGCCAACAATTCCCTCAGTGCCACTAAAGTAGCAGAAATATATAGCAGGAGGGGTTTACCCAAAATTGGTGGGATAAGGATCGGAGGGTGAGCCAAGTATTCTTTGATCTTATCAAAGTCGAGTTGACACTGTTGATTCCACTTAAAGGCAGTATCTTTCTTTAGGAGATGAGTGAATGACTGGCACTTGTCGGCTAATTGAGCAATGAACTGCCAGATGGATTTTAACTTACCTTATAGGCTTCTTAACTATTTGAGATTGTGTGGTGGAGGCATATCCATAATTGCCTTGACTTTCGCTAGATCGACTTCTATACCTCTTCATTAGACAATGAAACCTAGTAGTTTTCCTAATGTGATCCCAAAGACACATTTCTTAGGATTTAGCCTTAGCTTATACTGCTCTAAACACTCAAAGATCTTCTTGAGGACCACAGGATGTTCTTCCCTTGTTCTTGATTTCCCTAATAGATCATCAACATAATCTTCCATTATGATGTGGATGAGGTCATGGAAGATAACGGTCATAGCTCACTGGTAGGTTTCTCCCGCGTTCTTGAGACCAAAAGGCATGACATTATAGCAGAACATGCCCCAGGATGTAGTGAAAGTAGTTTTATGCTGGTCTTCCAGCGCTATTCTGGTCTAATTATACCCAGAGAAACCGTCCATGAGGGAAAGCATCTCGTTCCCTGCAGTGAGGTCAACCAACATATCGTTGTTTGGCAAAGGAAAATCATCTTTGGAACAAGCCTTGTTAAGGTCACGCAAGTCCGTACAAACTCTGATAGCATCGTTTGGTTTGGCTACAGGCACTATGTTTGAGATCCAATCCGAGTAGTTAATGGACCTTATGAATCCAACTTCTAATAGCTTCTCCAACTCTTTCTTAACTAGTAGAGCTACTTGGGGGTGCATTTTTCAGAGCTTTTGCTTGACAGGTTTGGCATCAGGATGTACGTCCAGATGATGTACTACTAAAGCAGGATCAAGGCCTAGCATGTCTGAATATGTCCATGCGAAATTAATGATGCCTTCTTTGAGAAGCTTGGTGATGGTAGAATATTCTTCCTCTGATAGTGCTTTGGCTTATATGTTATTTTGGGATCCTCTTTAGTTCCCAAATTTATTTCCTATGTTTCCTCAATCGGGATGGATGATCATTTAGAGAGCTGAGTTCCTACAAGGGGAAGATGAATGTCCCCATCTTCTAGCGCCTCATCGAGGTTTTTGCTATCAAATACACCCTTTGTTTTTACTTTTTCTAGGTCAAGAAGTGCCTCGAGGAGGTTTTCGCTAGGTGAACTTTTTTTATTTTTTCTTCTTTTTACTTTTGCAGTTAGGGTGTTCATCTTCCCCCAATCCCATAAGATGTACGTACATATCCATAGAAGGAAAGGCATTGATAGGTGCACTACCATGTAGGTCCCAGTCTATGAGTTCAGGATGTTGGAGGGATAAACTAATGGTGCAAATGTATAAGCAGTCGAACATGGAAGAAAGGTCAATGTGATCTACATCATCGTATGTGTGTTTGATGGATTCCTCCTCTGGTATGTCTTCAAGGAGACCATTGCTCTCACTGATGTTGTTAGAGGCACTAGATGATGCTATAGGTCCCTTTTGTTTTGTGTCATGACCCAAGCCCTAGTATCTTGGTCTTATTGTAGCCTCAATATGGTGTTTCCTTCCTTGCTCTTCAGTGCCAAGGCCTCCCCCCTGATAATTGTACTTCTCTGAAATCTTAGAGGGCTAAGGATAGTTCTCCTAGAAATATTTTTTCAAAGGAGGGGAGGGGTCAAGTTCCTCACAGTAGACCCATTGGCTTATGTCATCTTCTGGTGTATCTTGTCTGAGGCCAAGATAGCAAAAAGTGTTGGTTCCCACATTCTTGGAGCTCAAATTGATAGTCTTATCTTCTTCCTTTGGTGCAGACTGAGAAGGTTGGTCGTATGTGTGTGGTGAGGGTGGCATAGTTGCCACGTTCAAAGCTATGCACATTTCATATTCACCACACACTTTGTCAATGATCTGGACTTTGGTAAGGGTGGAATCAGATGTGGATGGAGCAGATGAAGTGGTGGCTGATGCGTTGGTAGATGGATGGGCGGATGAAGTTTGTGGTGGTCCCATTTCCACTCCAGGACAATAGTGGGAATTAGGAAAAGAAGCTTCTAATGCGCGACAATATTCAAATGGCTGGGGATCTATGTGTATGGTAACTTCTACCCCATTGAATGGGAATTTTAGACATTGATGGTATGTGGCTTGCATGGTGACCAACCCGGCTGCCTGATGAAATCGCGTAGTGTCTATGTCATTAGGAACTTGGGTGTCTCGTAAGGCCTTATTTAAGATTTATTGGTGTGCAGGAGAAGACTTAAGCAAATCCAGAATAGATATCTATGTTGAAATATTTCCCAAATTATCAAGAATATTATAGTGAGAACTCACAGGCAATGGCTGGGTGGATGTGGAGGCTCCAGGTACTGTGATACGGGTTCAGCGGGTGGTAACAACACATTGTGGGCCCTTGCCTTTTACGCGTACCATAGATACACGTGGTTCTACTTGTTTGATGTGTATGACGATGCTTTGATAATTAAATAGCACATTTTTGTAATTGATGTTGCTGGTGTTGTTATTTTGATCATTATTGTTGCTAGGCCCTAGGTTTGAGTTCGATGTGCTAGGACCTTAGTTATGCTTAGGGAAAGCATTCTAATATATCTATAATTGAGCATTGGACGAAGGTGTCGTGTTGGCATCCATATGTATATCACCCCGATCTATGAGATCCTAGATGTACGTTTTCAGACCTTGACACTTATTCAATGTATGCCCTTTAATTTTATGAAACTCATAATGCTCATTTTCTTTAAACCAAGTTGGTTTGAGCTTGGATTCGTCAAGAGGCTTAGTCACAAGATATGTAATCGGGTAATTAGCTTGAAGGAGCCTATTAAACACGACACTTAGGGGTTCTCCTAGTTGGATGAACTGACGTTTGTTACCCCCTTGATTATTCTAATTGGATTGTTGGGTAGGACGAGGTGCCCCTTGTGGCACTGATATGGCATGAGGATTTGACTGTTGTAGAGGCGGATATTGTGGCTTATGGGAAGCATTGGCTACTTAGACGTGTTTGGTGTCAGTGACACCATCATTGACAGCGTTTTTTTTGTTCCAATAACGAGGCTTATCCCCGGACAATTTATCATTATCAGAGTTAAAGATTTTGACTAGCCCTTTGGCAATAAGGGCCCTCTCAAGAATAGGACCTTTCTCCACTATTTATGTGAAGGTCATGACATAGTGGAGTCTGAAGTCATGGGACATATCTGGATGAGAGTTTTTGATGAACAGGGTGACCATGTCCTTTTCCCTTAATGGGGATTTCATTCAACTAGCTAGAGCTCACCATCTTTGAAGATAGCTCACAAAGGTCTCTCCCTCATGCTGATTTTCCTTCAGGAGATCTAGCATATCGATATCCTTCTCCAGATTAATTGAGAAGTGAGAGACAAACTCTTTTGAAAGCTATGCAAAGGATTTGATAGATCCCTTCTCGAGACCCATGAACCAGTCAAGAGCTATTCCTTGTAAACTCCTAGGAAACAATCTCATGAGGTAATTTTTAGTATGCATGACTTCTTGATAGTGGACGTAGAAATCTTGAAGGTGAGCCTTGGGGTCTTTTGTTCCTTTATACTTATCAAATTTTGGCATTTTGAAATGCTTTAGGAAAGGGACCAATGAAATAGAGGGATCAAACGAATAGGGACAAATGTTCTCAAACTTGAATGATTGTTTGTATGTCCCTGCTTGCAAGTCCTTTAACGCAACTTTGACTTCTTCCAGATCTTTATTGATAGGTGTTGCGGGAGTTAGATTGGATGGATTAGGCTGATTATATTAAGGATATTGTTGGTATGATGAGGATGGTGCCAAAGTAGTTGAATCATAAGCAGGTTGAGGTGTATATGGAGGCGTTTGTTGGTATTGATTGGTGTAAGCAGATTGCGGATTGACGTAAGGTGGATAGGAGGATGATGGATTTTGATAGTAAGAGGTGGAAGTTGCTTGTTGATGGGGTGGTTTTTTTTGATAATATGAAGTGGATGGAATACCCTACTAGTATTGTGTAGCTGCTTGATAGTATGATGACATGGAAGCCCCTTGCTGGTAAGGCGGTGGTTGTTGATATTAGGAGGTGGATTGAGCACGCTGTTGATAAGGTGGTGGTTGCTACATTTAGGATGTAGATGAAGCACCTTGTTGGTATGAAGGTTTTTGTTGAGCATAGTATGGATTGGATTGGTGATTGTATGCAACGTTGGGTTGTTGTGTGACATATGGTTGTGGATTAGATGGCTTTTGGTAAGGATTTGTATGTGATTGTGGGGGATTGGTGTAAAGTGGCAGTTGAGTCTGTGGTGGATTCTGGGAGGCCACATGGATATTTGGATTAGGATTGGATGTACCAGTATAAGCGGTGTACATGCTAGACGGATGGTAGAGATATTGTGTCAGAGGATTGCGTTGTGTTTGCATAGGAATGTGTGTATGCTAGGGTGGTTGTTGTTGTTGTGGTGGCTGATGATAAAGTGGGTGAGATTGGATGTGATGTTGTTGTGGGACTGTTGCAGAAGCTCCATGGGGTGGTTGTGGTGGCTACAATACAGTTTGCATCACTTGATGTGTAGGAACGGTAGTGTGTTGCTGAGGAGTCAGAACATTTTGCTACAGAATGGTGACATTTTGTTGCGGGATTATGACATTTTGTTGGGGAGGTTGTTGATGAGGTGGCTAAGATGAAACAACAATGGTAGTGGTATGTTGTGACGGTGCTTGCGAGGGGATAACAGTGTGTTGCAGTGGTGCTTGCAATGCAGTGGAATTTTGAGGATGAATGGGAGGCTGTTGGAATGTAGGAACGTTACGTTGAGGTGGCGGTGGTAGATTACCAGTAGGTGCAGGTCCTAGAGGTGGCATCAATGCAAGGATTGGAGTGCCCCCAACATTGACAAGCGGTTGACTAAGATGTTGAGGCAGAAGAGGTGGAGCAAACAGAATGTTTTGCAGCATGTCATAGGCATAGGGGTCATTAGGATCAGGTGATGGCATAGAGGCGACAGATGGGAGGCGAGGGTAACTGGCGACTTGATGTATCATGACATTTTTGAACTCAAGGTGATACCAATTGTGTATAGGTGCACCTTCAGGGACACAGATTTCCTAGAAAATTTTGTGAGGTCTGTGGATCTTGAGGCACAGGAAGAGACTGGGTGTCAATATATTGTGACATATCAAAATCGAGTGGTGGTTTGACTCCTTTCATGATCAGAGTAGCGATAATATTATCCCCACACTCGTTGAGGAGGCAATCTATCATCTGAACATTAGCTAGATTGCTTAGGTATTTGTCAATGGTGACTTCGGGTTGATTGACCATGTTTTCATCTTCGGGCGGTGAGGTGTTTTCAACGTCATTATTGGACTATGACAAAGCACCGTTATTGGGATCGTTTGGGATATTTGCACTGTTGTTGAGATCTTGAGGGATATTCAGCTAGGAATCGTAGGCTTGTTATTCTGCCATTTGCTTCTTAGCTTGTGATCGAGTTTGAACAGGCATGAAATTGCAAAACTACTTTGTGAACTAAGATGAGGCTAAACTCTATAATGCAGTGCAAAGATGACCTAAACGATGATTGGAGGATTGATTCGATTGGATAATGGATCGATTGATTAGATGATTGGATAGGGATGTGATTGGATTAGATTGGATAAGATTGATTGATGAAATGATTGGTAAGATTAGTTAATAGATGAGATCAGATGATGAAAGGGATTCTAAACCAAGTTCAAAAATCACCCTAGGTGACTTAAGGTGTTGATTGATCGAATAAAAGGACAGATGGATGATTGCGGCACCAAATCCAACTTGAGATGGAAGTGGATTGATTGGGTTGAATGATAATGATTGACTCAAGATGGATGACAATCCTAAGCAGATGTTGTAGGATGATGATTGATTTCAGAC
The DNA here is from genome assembly GCA_007258455.2 of Sequoia sempervirens. Taxonomy (NCBI): domain Eukaryota; kingdom Viridiplantae; phylum Streptophyta; class Pinopsida; order Cupressales; family Cupressaceae; genus Sequoia; species Sequoia sempervirens. The sequence goes on from VDFB02364281.1 coordinate 580,037, forward strand.
ACCTAGGTCAATTTGGATAATAACTTCAAATGAAGTTCAAAGGATTTTGATTGGGAAAACGATGAGGGATATGTAACCTAGAGATGCTTTATGATGTACCTATATGATTTGGATGATGAACGAAGGACCTTTGGAGGATGTAGATGGATTCAAATGCAAATTACAGGTGAACAGAAGATGCAAATGGTTGGATAAAGGTGCAAGGTTTTCCAACTAAGGTGCAAGATCGCCCAATTATGGTGCAAGGTCACCTAACTGGGGTGCAAGGTCACCCAACTAGGAAGCAAGGTTGCCCAACTTGAAGGAAAGGTCTCCTAACTCAGGGTCAAGATTTCCCAACTTCAGGTCAAGGTAGCCCAACTTAAGGTCAAGGTTGCCCAACTCAAGGTCAAGGTTGCCCAACTTAAGGTCAAGGTCACCCAACTTAAGGGCAAGGTCACCTAAGTCAAGGGAAAGGTTGCCCAACTAGTTTTTGGACTTGTCTAAATCAAAAAAGGGTCAAAAAGACTATTGAAACGGGAAAATGGACCTTTGAAACAGGCAAACAAGGTATCAAAACGGTGAAACAAATGCTCAGAACGGGGAAACGGACGCTCAGAACGGGGAAACGGACGCTCAGAACAGGGAAATAGACGCTTGAAACGAGGAAACGGTCACTCGGAAAGGGTAAATGGATGCTCAGAATGGGGAAATAGATGCTCAGAATAGGAAGGCGGACGCTCAGAACAGGGAACAGACACTTGGAATGGGGAAATAGACGCTCAAAATAGGAAAATGAATGCTCAGAATGGGAAAACGGACTGACGAATTGACTGAACGGAAGGCGGGACTTACTGTTCAGAGTGAAAAATTGCCCAACTATGTTGCAAAATTGCCCAAGTATGAGGCAAGGTCGCCCAACTCTGAGGCAGAATCGCCCCTCTTGATGAAACAGGTGAATTTGATGGGTTGTTTGGCTAACAGTGACTGAGACAAAGAGCAAAATCGCCCTTGTTCAGGGGAGGGTCGCCCCTGTTGAAGGAAAGATCACCCCTATTAAGGGAAAGGTCGCCTATTCAATGAAAGATGGGTGATTCTAATAGAAATAGACTAGGAAATGCCTAAGACAAAAGGAAAGGTTGCCCCTATTAGAGGCACAATCACCCCTATTGAGGGCAAGGTTGCCCATGTCAATAGACCTGAACTTAACTTAGGTAAAATGACTATGGAAAAGCATAAAAAACACAGCAAACAACAAGTAGAAGGTAAGGCTAACTTGACTAAATAGAAATTCACTGGTTTTGCACAAAAAAGACAATTCAAGCAGCACAAATCCTAAGATTAGTAAGATGAGTATGGCCAACACGTTCCTCTAACTAGGATAAACAAGGAAAATTAGGGAGTCCTCGATATACGTATGGTACATGAGGCACAACCGTGATTACCATCCCGTCATAGGCATGAGTTGGAAGCCCCAACGAGGTACTAGAAACTTAGACCAACTCTTCACGTCTTATCTAGGTATCACCCTAGCTTCGACGCTCTGCCAGACACAACATGACTAGATTAGGGTACAACTTTGGCTCTCCCCCCTTTATATACCCCGCCGGTACACTTGGTTGGGATCATCCCTTGGGGTGATGAAATCCCCTAGCAGGTCTCACTAAAAAGAGGACTCTAAACATTTTTGGCTAGTCCCTAGGCTCACACGAAGTGCAAGGGGAAAGCTTGAACGATCTAGTGCACCTCCTAGGTAACACAAAGGACTAAGTGAGCTACGATTTCTCTTCACCCAAGATTTCTAAATGGTGCAAGGGGATTGGATACATCAATAGCCCACTTTCAAACACAACAAAAAATATTTTGACTCCCCCTAATTAGATATATGTGCCTAACTAGTATGAAAACGAAAAACAAACAAGCTAACTAAGAAACTTAGCTCATTTATCCTACAGCAAATATGTTAGAAGTTTTTGTACCTCCGACCTTGGACAAGCATGAAACAGCTGCACAAACATTATTAAAAACAAGCACACTCACCAAAAAAACATATTAGAGGGTCAATACTAAGAAAAACAACAAGAAACAAACCCTCGAAATGAAATTTAAGTCACTATTTTTACCTCAGTCGCCTCTGTCTGGGGTAGAATCATCCATGTTAAGGGCAAGATCGCCTATTCTGGGGCAAGGTTTCCTATTTGCAGGAAGCAAGGTCACCTGTCTTGAGGGTAGGGTCACCTGTTCAAAAAACAGAGGGCAGATTTGCCCCTGTTTCTCAAATGGGCAATTCTGCAAGGGAAAAATTGCCTCTGTTGATGGCAAGGTCATCCCTATTAGGGAAAGGTCGCCCTTGTTGAGGGAAGGGTCACCCTTGTTGAGGGAAAGATCACCCCTCTCAGTTATGGATTTGCCTCTGTGTAACTTGAACCTACAAGAATTCAAACAACAACAAACATGAAAGAAACAGACCTGTATGTGGGTCCCATCAAGCATGCCTGAAATGTAATGCAGTGTTATTTACTAAACCTAAAAGATGCAAAAATAAAGAAATGCAAAGGAGAAATAACACAACACCAACTCAAGATTAGCCTTAGTTGACTTGAACAAAATAAAGATAAACAACAGATTATACCTTGTCTAGGTGATCCTTTTGGTTGGCCCTTTGATGTAGTTTGAATGTGTGCTCCTTAATGGAAAATAGACTAAAATTCTATGCAATGTGATTTAGATGAGATGATGAATGCAATGAAAGATGTGGGTGTTTTGATAGATGAATGCCAATGGATGCAATGAAAGTTTCAAAACGCAACAATGGAGGTTGAATGCAAAATGCTTGAAGTTGAATTCTTGATAGTAAAAATTGCTTGAATGTGATATGAGTTAATGAAAATAAGAGAAAATATTCCATTTTAAGGGAAGAGTCTCTAGAGGATTTAATGGCTAGGATTTAGCCAACATGGACAAGATGGAGGGTTGTGGTGAGTTGAGGAATCACAAGCCCTCACATCCTACCATGTGGAAGAGGAGGTGTCACAAGGATAGGTGATGTGGAAAGAGGACATGTGAGGTGGAGGTACTTGCAAATACCTTGGGATTAGGGGATATTTCCTCAAAAATGAAGTTTTTGTCCCCATATGAGGATGATGGTGACAAGTGAGGAATTTTAGAAAGTCCTTTCTTATCATCATGGGGATGAGAGAAGTTGTTGGGAGAATAAATGTGAATTTTAAATTCACATGATTAGGGAGTACCTTGGGGATAAGACAAGGTCCTCATAAAGGAGGTCCTTGTCCCATGTGACTGATGTGACAAGAGAATTTAGTATTTCCCAACAACCTACATGGGGAAGAGAAATGAATTGAATGAGTAAATGTGAATTTTTAATTCACATGGAGAAGAGGTCAAGGCTTAAAAGGGAAAGTACTTATGAAAGGTAGACTTGGAAGACATACCAAAGATGGAATGTGATTAGATTAAGGTTGTGCAAATAGGTGATTAAGAAGATTAATGAAGGATTAGAGACAAGTGGCCAAATATGGAGGATGTGACATTAATCTTGATTAAGGGTGTACACATCTTAATCATGGATTAATTAGACTAATCCAGATTAGAAGAATATTATGGAGGATGTGACAAGGAGAGAGAAAAGAGGAATTTAAAATTGATTTAAGTTCAAAAAGGCTAAATGACTAAATTAAATAAATTGATATATTTACTTAATTTAGAGAGGAAATGATGAAAGGTAAAGTATTTAATTATTAAGTTAAATACTTTAGGAACCTTAGGAAAAGGGGAAATATTAATTAAATACATCATTTAATTAATATTGATGAAATAGACGAATAAAGGAGACAGGTTTGACCATATGGGAGTGGTCAAATTTGGATGTCTACAGAAAGCATTGATAGTCTCACCAATCTCTTCACCTTACATGGGTGTAGAAGGTGGGCGCCATTGTTAATATATTCTTTCACAAGATAGAGACCATCCATATTTGGTCCAAAGAATTATCTTCGTTGAATCTTTTATTTATAATATTATCTATCATGAGTACAAGTTATTTTTCCTTGAAGGGTTGAAGAAATGATTTCTTGTTTTATTGTTAGCTTATGCAAGCTTAACCGACTAGAACTAGGATTAATTTACCACAAGCGAAAATATTGAGGAATAATTTCTTGGATGGTGGATCTCATTTCATTAGGATATTTTATCTATTGGTCTAAGGTTAGGATTGGAGAAATAGGATTATTATACCTCTAATGGAGAAACATCCAAAATATAAATTTCTCAAATATACAAGTACCTAAGGTATCCTAGATTGGAAGAAGCAATTGTTTTAGGTTCATAGGTTCCTATTGAGTGAAAATCAAAAGGAAATATGGTAGATTTATTATCATTTAGTAGTTTAATAATTTGAGTGGTGATGTTAAAGGAAACTATAGCAATTATGTTAGGAACTTTTTGAGGGGACTCATTATTTTTGGGTCTCATTATTTTTTATTTATCTTTAGGGTTATATTTAGGAATAGGTTCACAATTATTGACTCCAAGTTGGTTTATATAGCTCCATTTTATCCCATTGAGGGCTCAGAGATTTTATTTGACTCAAACAAATTCTTAGCTTATTCAACTTTATAAATACTAAAAGTATTAAGATCTACAGGTTAACAATGTGTACTTTACCAAGGTGGAGAAAGTGGATATCTTGAAATACAATGGAGGGAATGAATTTTATCATATGAATCCAAGGCCATCCAAGAATCATGTTGTAGACATTTTGTTCATACATGATACATAACTTTGTAGGAAATGTTTTAGGATTTATGGATATAGTTAGTTTAACCTTTCTAATGATAAGCATACATTAGTGTGAGTAATTTGGGATTCATCACAACCCATCATTTTGAGGAGGGAAAGAGTGGCTACATTAATTATAAATAGGCATAATCAAAATTGATCATGACACACTTAATGTAATTATCATAAACTTGGACTAATAAGTAAATATTAGGATCACCTAACCTAGAAATTTTATCATCCAAAGGTAATTCTCTAAATTTAAATGTAAAATAGTTTCTTTAGGAGGAAATCTAGGTGGGTGAGAGTTACATGTATCATTGTTGGAATGAGGTTTTTAAGTGGTTCATATCACATGCATTAAATGTAGGGCATCAAGTAGAGAACTCATATGATTAGAAGAGTTACTAAGAAGTTATAATATGTGAGAGAAATTTGATTCATGAAGCTCATTAGGGTGGAGTTAGGTTTTCCAATTTCATAGATTATGTAGACTTAATAATCTAAATCAAGTTCTACAAGGCCATATTTTGGTCAAAGGTGTGTTGATGATTTTGTTGAAATATTTTGAGCCTATGTCCTTTGTCATGTGGGTATAAGAATTTGTTCACAAATAGTAATTATTAACCTTTTAGGAGGAAATGGATAATGATTTATATTATTTTAAAATTGAAGCATCTTTCCCCTTGATTTGGTGAAACATGCAGTCGTTTATAGGAGAGTAGCCACATGTTCAACTACTATTTTTGTACTAACTTTGTCTACTATTATATTATATTATTTGAAAATGGTCAACAATGTTTAGACCCATGGTGTGATAAAATTTGTCTCAATGGTGGAGGAACATATCTATAAATAGATTTTGTTACTCTTGGGGAAGCTTTGAGATAAATATATTGCAATAATGACAAGTTTATATGTCATGCCCCTAGTCTTATGGAAGGAATAGTTTTGTCAAGATTGAAATCCCAAGGCCACCAATAAGGATCATATCTATGTTCATCATGAGTATTGTCATTTTATTTCTTGTTTTTTTTATTTTTTCATAGTTATTTCTAGGGGATAGTTGATAGTATTGAAGTTTTAGTTCCTCAAATAAGTGTATCATCTACTTTAGATATTATCATTAAGTTGTGATTGTCATTCTTAGGAAGTGGGTCATTTATAACCATATTGGTTGTGGCACTTCAATTGTTCTTTAAAATTTTGAGTTTTGAGGGTTTGTTGTTATTCTTATTTTGAGTGATCAATCTTTCATTAGCACCATATTATTTCCTTCCCCTTTTAATTATGGCTTGATCAATCTTGAGAGAAATTTTGTGAGCCTCTTCATATAATCTATAACCTGGATTTTTTGGATCTCCTCCCATGTGTCCCTATTTAAGGAATGTAGGAAAATATCACAAATTTCCTATTCAAGGTCTTGATTGAGAAGGTTGACACTTTGGATAATGTTACAGATTCTCTCATAAAGCGAGTGACGTGTGGATAAGTTCTCTTGGTGTAGGAATGCCATGGGCCTTGATCACTGTACTTGATTATATGTTTTATTTGTATCTCATGGATGTAATTGTAATGTATAATTTCAAGTGGAAGAATGTTAGGATAGGTGACATTATAATTGCTACCCTAAGTTGATAATTGTGTGTCTCCATGTTCTTTGGAAAGTGTTCTAGAGGACACGAGGAACAAAATATTTATTATTTATTTTCTTATGACAAATTGTAATTGCATTCAAAGAGATGGACCCTCTACAGTGACGGTTACATGGAATTCTGAAAGAATATTCCTCTTGGGCATCCAACTTTGTGAGTGGGGAGCACTTTCGTGTGCATTTCCTCACATGTTAATTGCATTTTTTGCATGTTATTGCATGGTTGGGCACCCAGGTTTGCATGTTGGTGCATGCTCTTACATGAATCCATCGGAGTCATCGGAGAGTTATGGAGCACTCGGTACATTGACCAATTTTTATTGGTTATGGGTTAGGCACCCATGTGAAGGACATGTGATTATTCAACATTTTATGCCATTTTTATGGGTTCTCCACTAAGGGGGGCGTGGGTTTTTTGAGGTGGTTTTTCTTGTTGTTTTGGGATAAAATTTGAGGTTTTCTCTCCCACAAACTTCTTTATATTGGAGACTTGAGATGGTGGTTTCTAGATTTTTTGCAGGTTGTTAGAGTAACGAGGTGTTGTCAAAATCAGACATAAGTGTTGTATTGTTGTATCTCATTTGAAGATTAATAAAAACATCAGATCTCTTTGTGTGTGGATTTTTTCCCACAAGGGTTTCTCCATGTATATCTTGTGTCACTTTTGGATGTCAACTTGTGGTATTGTTGATTTTCTTTCATTTTTGGAATTTTTAATCACATAATCACTTTATGGTAATCTTGGATACATAATTTTAGATTTGCGAACCGCATACTTAAGTTTATATTGCTGCAAGTTTTACCTTGAATTTTCCAACACTCTTGATAATTGAAAGGAAGAAACTTTATATTTATGTCAAAAAAATAAATTGATAAAATATATGGTGTTTTTCATTTAATGAATCAGTGGGTTCATTACATGTGGTATTAGAGCACAATTAAAAACTAGGGCCTATGAGCCTATTATACAATAATTTTTCAAGGAGATAAATCTATGTGTACCTTGAATGCAAAAATGGGTGGGTCAAAGGCTAGGAAAAAGAAAGGAAATGCAAAGAAATCCAATAAAATTAAACCTAAAGTTAAAACTGAGAAAAATATGAGCTATATAGAAGAGGCTTGGCTCTCCAATTTTAAAACTTTAGTTGGTTCTCTCAAGAAAATTAAGTTAGAAAGAGATAAAAAAAAATGGAGTAGTCCAATTCCATGTCAGTTAAATGTAGGAAACCTTTGTTGACACGATATTCCTTTTGGGTGTGGTTAGAATGGACCAATTTTAGATAAAGAGGTGATTGATAAGTAACTAAGTGTACATTTTCTCTTGAATTTTGTGTTGCTATATTTTGATGGAGAGGAGGAAATTGAAGTAATCTCTCCCTGATAGTGATGTAACAATGAGAAAACCTTATATAAATAAGGACGTGTAAATCCAATACTATGAATAAAAGTCATTTTTATTTTTAAATGTGTTGCGTTTTGAAGTTTATGATTTTAATAAAGGAATTAACCTTAAAAAATATTGTAATTTGAGTAGATTTTGAACCATTATCATTTATCTATAAGATGTGAAACTAATAAGACCATGATAACCTACTAGGAGAAAATATGGTGGAGGTAGTCAGGATGGTTCTGGCCAATAATTAGAAAATTCTATGATAAAGTTGGAGCAAATCTTGACAATATTGAATGAGACTAAAGAAATATTTGGATCCATAGAGTGGGAAGTAAGAGGGGAAAATGATCATGAGAATAAGGAAGAACAAATCCAAAAGAATGGTGAAAATAATGATCAGGAGCATAGTGATCATGAAGGGAAAAGGAGAGATAATCAAGACCAAGGAAATCAACAAGTGATGAGAGATCGTCTGACCAACAAATTGGAAAAAGATAAAAAAATATTACTCCACAAAATTTTACGTAACAATGATAGGAGATGGAGTCAAAGCATGGCTCACTAATATGAAACAGTTCTTTTAAATTATAAACTATTAAGAGATAACCAAGGCAGTGCAGGGAGCCTATTAGTTGGTAGGTGAAGCATTCACATGGTAGATGAATAAGAAGACTAAATTGGGTTTGAGCTCCCTAAGTTTGACATGGGATTAGTCTGTAGTCATTTTTAGACAAAAATGGTTACCCCAACTCTTTGACCAGAAACTAACTGATTTTCAAAATTTGTGTTAGGGAGACATGTCCTTAACAAAATATTGGAAAAAATTCACTAGGCTATTGAAGTATGTGTCATAATATTATAACTTGATGAGATATATAGAATAATAAAATTCATCATGGGTTTAAATGCCTAAATTGGAGGTGAGGTTGATGTTTGAATGGTCCAACTACCATGGACCAAGTTTTCAAAAAGGAAATAAAGCAAGAAAAAAATTGAAGTCTATCTTAGCATGCCAAGACAAGGCTAAGAAGAAGTTGATATGGTCCAAGTCATTGCCATCCTTAAAAAAGAAGAGTTGGAATCAAGATTCAAAACCGAATGAAAATGGGAAAGGATCTAGAAATTATTGAAATTATCCTCAAAATAAAAAAAGAAAGAAGGATTTCAAGAAAAGAGAAAACTTCAAGAATGATCATCCTACAAAAAACAAATCACCTCATGGTGGATGTTTCAACTGTCGGGGACATCATTATGTGAATCAATTCCTGAACAAAATTCAATGGAACCAATATTGAATCCATTCTCTACCTTCCCAACTAACAAAATTTTAGCAAAGGATTCAAGTACCTGTTCATAATCACCAAGCAGAATATTAAATTGCTCCTATTGAGACTACATGATTTTTTTTTAGTGTACTCATTTCAATTTTAATATAAATTGGTGTAAATGAAATTTTTATAGCACCTAGCTTGCTAAAAATAATTCCTATATGAGCTAGTTATATCGATAAACCATGATCAGTAGAATATGAAAATTACTTAAGAGCTCAAGTAGAGAAATGTTTGCTTGAGGAT
>VDFB02364282.1:0-25205 GCA_007258455.2 Sequoia sempervirens
ATTGCAATAGTTTCCCTTGTCATTGAAGCATGAGAGGTCAAATTAGAAAATTTTCCATTAGCCCTTTCTTGATCCCTCACAACACCATATCGTTCTACCCATTTAGACAAGGATCACCAACTTTTTTAGGTATGTGAATGAAATGTGCCCTCACCCTTGTGTAAGTGCCTTGCCATGATATTTCACAAAGCTTACATGTGATCCTAGTTATTCCACCTGTACCCTTTGACCCTAGAACATGATCACAATACTTCCACAATGGGTACAATCCTTGTTTTCCCCCACCTGACATTCTAATGAAAAAACAAAAAAATAGGTTTGGCAACAAGATGCATCATTTGAAATTTTTTTTTGATTGATTGCTTATGTATTTTTTGTAGGAAAAGAAGAAAGTTCTGACAATTTATTGTTTACTATATTATAATTGAATAAAAATGCACTTATGATATTGGTAACCAATCTTGGATACTAATTTACAAAAAAACTTACATATTTATACAAGGTGTTTGGGTTATGCATAAGATTTTTTGTAGATCCCAAGATTTAGGTGATTTTAATCAACTAATATTCCTCTCATAGTGAGATTAAATTTAAAACCAAGAAATAATTTCCTTGGCAATCAAATTTCCTATGAGAATGCATATTGTCTTGAAGAATGTGAATTGCCTAAAAAATATGATCATTTTGGATTTAATCTTTAACTATTTTAGGTCTCCATGAATGTTGTCATCACAAGAAGAATCTAACTTATATTTTAATTTTAACCATGCTTGTTTAATACACATCAATGGCACTAATGTTTACCCTAATATTTAAAAATATGTTAGGCTAAATTGATTGATTGAGATAGAGTGTTACCAGACAAAAAATGCAATTTCAAATTCTGGTGAACTTAGAAACATGAATTGTTTAGAAGGGGATAAGTTCAACATCCAAAATAGTTGTTCAAATTCAATAAATGTCTCATAGTTCTATTAGTTATATACTAAAAGAGATTTTACATAGACACATAGACATTGAGGGGTGCAAATTGGTAGACACAAAAGGTATGCAAGTCCATATGAAACACTGATTGGCTAACCTACATAACCTTAGTTCCCATAACTATGCATCCCTAAATATTATCAGAATTGGTATCCAATATTAGAATACACATTATTGGTTGACATGGGAAGACAAAACCCTTGATTCTAAATGAAGGACAAAACCTTGTAAAATAATTGTGTCGCCTCAATATTAAAATGATACATGTAACTCGCATTGGCTCCAAACCCTATAAAATGACCTTGTGTCGTGTCACGTCAACTTTAAATGTACCAAACTGGCCTCCCATGACAATTTTTCCTTTTCTCAACTTCATTTTTTGCTTTTTTGATGGTTTAATTTTAGGGTTTTTCATTTTATTCAAGAGAAATAATCTTGGGAATTTCCTACAAGAAAGGACCTCTCCACTTGTGTTTCCCATACTAGAAATGTATCTCGATCCTTGAGACACGTCCCAAGGGGTTGGAGATACGTCTTACTACAACCCTAGTTTGTAGTTATTGCATGTAGAGTATATGTTTGGAGGAAGGATTTTGGCTACATAAATTTAAAGTTTGTTATAATAAAGTTCTAGGAATACGAGTACACTTTAAATGAGTGAAGCAAGTAGAGAAGCTATAAAAACTTGTCCCACATGTTCATAGCTTCTGGAATAGCCAATGCACAACAAGATAGAACAAAAAATTCTCTGTGAAATATTTTTAGTTGATTACTTCGTTTTAGCCAATGGTCTTACAATGCACCCCAATTGACCATGGGAAACAAGCAATCACCTTGTCTTTGTGCCCCCATGTATTTGAAGTCATCAATGGTTTGAATTCTTCTCCCTGTTTGATATATATTTGTAGCTAGCATTATGGTCACCTCAAATTCTTAAGTAACAAATTTTCCGTGGCATCTATGGCTAAGAATGTCCTTTTTTGCACGAAAGATGATTAACATGTAAAAGTGTTTAGATAATAATGCTATCAAAGTAACACATTTGGTGCATAGGTATTTCTAAAGTCATTAAATGAAACTATTTGAATGTTTTTAACCACCTTTATATCTTGTGACTAGGAAGGGTTCTAGACAATACTTTTAAAGGTGAAACTCCTACAACTACATTATGGAGATCTAAGGTTGATGGGGCTTGAATTTGGGTCTCAGTTGTGTATGAAAGTCTTACACAAATTGGCATGCACACAATTGATAGTCCATAAGGTAATACACTTGCTAGGTTCCCCCAAATCTTTATATATGTTATGGCAATAAAGTTATAGCGAACTTGTTGTCCTGGTCCTCAAGGTTTTCATTCTATACATTCATTATTCAATTGTTAAGCTAGATTTATCGAATTTCATATAGATGTGATGATGGTCAAGCCATACCTAAGTTATCGTCCCTTAGGGTTTTTATTCTACACAATCCCAAGTCATAAATGTACTTGTTTCCTTGTTCAATAAGGTTCTTATATCTTCTACAATAAACTATTGTATGAAGAGTATCTCAATCTATCCACATTTACAAGGTGGATAATAGATTTTTCCATTATTGTAGCGCAAAAACAAACTGAACAATTAATGTGGGAGTGTCTACCCTTAGCTCACCCCCTCGGATGAGCTTGTAGGAGTGTGGAAGGTGATGCACATGATGGAATTTTGAAGTCTAGGAGCATAATACAAGTGGTGGTAGCATAGGCACTAGGGTAATGCATTGAGGATAAGCATCGGTAATGTCGTGAATGCAAGGCTCCACATAAGGAAAAGGGCATCACTTAGAAGACCATGCTAGGGAATGGATCTACCCAAGGGGTGGCACATAGGAGATTCACAAAGGAAGTCCTACAAGTGGTAAAATATTCAAGAAAAAGCAAATGATTTGCATATAAGGGAGTTGTTACAAAAGGAGACAGGTTGACGATGGTTTGACACAACAAATGAAAGTTGTAGATAGTTAGAGGAAGTATATGATTCAAATGTTAGAGAAGCGGAAAAAGGTTTCAAATGCTTGATTGAAATCATGCTCAATGGAAAGATGACTTGTGTCCCAATTTTGAGGATTCTTGGTAGATGAATCCTTGAGGTTGCTTCCCAAGTAGTTCATTGGTGTTTGAAGTGTAACACATTTCTAGAGGAAAGCTGAATTGATGATGTTGAGATTGTAGTGTAACACCTACAATAGAGGGGAGTGAAACCAATAGCATAAGTGGAGTAAGTGTGAAGTAGAGTCCTTGTGATAGATGGAAGTGGAAGTGACTATCTAGACAATTGGAATGGAAGTAAACTATAGGCCAATGAAAGAAGAGGACTTGTTAGTTGAGATGGGATAATATCGCATAGAGGGTGCATATTAAAAATGGATCCATTGGAAAACCATTGTGGATTATTGAGAAGAAAGAAGAGAGATTGTAAGAAGGATGGTGGTTCCAAGGGGCCTTTGAAGAGGTGTAATTTCACACGAGCCTCATTGGAAAGGTTTTGTAGTTAACTTTTGGAAAGAATGTTCCAAGGGACTTGGGATCATTTGCAGTGGTCTAGCAATAACATGATTAACTAAGGGTTAGATGTAGTTATCCAAAAGGTGGGTTTATATCTTTTTAAAAATTGAGGTTGTGTAGAGCCAATCATTTACAAGTAGGTAAGGGTCATTTATAGTGATTGATAATGCAATTTTTAGCCCACACGGGTAGCGAAATTGGCTTGAGTCTTGGGTTTGACTTCGAGGCCCGGATTTGCCTAATGTGAGTGGCTTGCAGGCGGCTACTCTCATCCTGAGGAGACTAGTCTTGCCTCAGCTTGCCCCTCCCAAACCCAAAATTAGCAATAAGTAAAACCAAGGCAAGGCTAGTTGGGCGTTGGCATAAGTCACAGGGATACCTCTAGCGCAAAAAAAAAAATATAATGCAATTTTTGGTTTCCCATAAAATGAGGTCTTGTAGAGTCACTTGTGTGTGATTGACTATGTGTCACTTAAATAGTGATCTAGAGTCAATTTTGATCTCTTATTCAATAAGGTCTTGTAGAGTAGTCTTGTAATTGGCTAAGTGTCACCTATAGTGATCCAAGAAGGTATTTTTAGTTCTCTTGCACAATGAGGTCTTGTAGAGTTAGTCATGCAATTGAATAGAAGGAAAACTTAGATCTTCACAATGGGGTCTTCTAAAGTCAAACTTGTGGTTGGCTAAAAGATGATTTCAGATCTCCTACATGAATGAGGTCTTATAGAAGACATGTTAAGAGCAATGATTATGAGGTTGATGATAAAAAATTGAGGGTCACTTGTTGTGGTCCTCAAATTTAGTCACACTTAGTTGTCATGAAGGTGGACGAGGTCTTTATGAGTAGAGGAAGATATAGATAAATCAATGGAAGTTGTGACTTGGATATTTGACTCCAACAAAGTATGATGAAGCATTGTCAATAATGTTGGAGAATGCCAAGATCAAAGAGCATGAAACAACTTTCACAAGTGAATAAAATATGCACAATAGTATTTTTTCCAAATATAAAATAAAAATTGTGTAAATAAAATGATCAAGCCTTGCATATATAGGCAAGGATGAGGAGGTGAGAAGGTAGGAATGAAACTTTGACTATCCCTCCAAAGGTGGAAAACTTGTGAGCTCACTTGACAAGTATGTGAGCAAGTGACAATAGGTGTCTCAAGTCATGAGGACACATGTCTCAACCATATGAAGTGAGACAAAAAGAAAAAGAAACCTAAGTAAACTTAAGCTAGGTGTGAATAGGTCAATCCTAGAAAGGTGATTATCTAACTAGGTATGATAATGACTCTATTTACACTAACACCCCTTTAAGTGCAACCTAAGGAGTAATGTATGCAGTAATGATGAGTCTCAAGTATGAGGACATGTTAGGTACTCATGTACTAATTTCTCATAAAGTGGAGTAAAGGAGAAAAACCCAGTGGAAAATGAAACATAGAAAAATAGGGTTGATGAAAACGAGTTGATGGAAAAGGGACCTATTTCTCTAGTTTCATTCAAAATGTGTGCTATAGAGGACAGATATGAAAACTAATAGAATTGACTATCAAAATGCAAATCTGGAAAGGTGAGAATGATGTGCACCTATCACCAAAGATTATTTTTCATACCTCATTGAGGACTCATTTGCCCTATGGTGAATGGGTCCTGGCTAGTGCTCCTAGAAAATGCTTTTTGGGTTCTCTTATGCTAAATTTGCACTCCCAAATTTCAAGTGTTCACTAATGGAAATCTGGAAATAAAATATGTAGAAGAGTTTCCATGATTTGAAAACTTTTCTTGCAACTTTTACAACTTTGCAACTTTCTTCAATCTTGCTCTTCAATTGATCTTCAACATAAAATCTGCAATCACACATCAAAGAGAAGAAAAATGTTGTTTTGTTAGGGAATGGGGTTTTCCTTGGTCAAACCCCGTTTTGGTAATTAAATCTTGAAATGAAAATAGAAAAGAATGAAGGAATGATGAATGAACAAAAATATGTAACAACTCACCAAACCTTATTTGAAACCTTAGAGTACAAGTATACAAACTAGCATGAAGTGGCCTCAATGAATGTAGATCTTGATCATTAAACTTGACATGAAACAATGCCTTTAATATGGTTGAATTGATCTTGAACACTACATCACCATATTAGCTCAAACAACATGCATGATGCAAGAAGACTTTGACATGATGAAATGAATCTTGATTGTTTCAATAATCTTCTTCAAATCTACCCTTGAATGCTTTAGAAATGATCTTGAATGCTCTCAATAATTCTCTAGCTTGATCTCATGAAGTCACCTAAAAGTTCTAGGATCTTAGGATGAAACATAGTGAAATAACCTCTTATTTATACATATCTTAAGATTAATTCCCGAAATTCAAATATCACAAGCTGACATTGAATTATAGATTTGAAATCATTGAAATACCACCAAAAACATATTTCAAACAGGGGTCCTAGGTCTAATTGAGGACCCATTCGCCATAGGGTGAATGGGTCCTAGGCCACTTACCTAGGACACACATCAGACAATGTTAAACATTATGTAAAAATAGGGTCCTAGAACTAAGTGAGGACCCCTTCACCCTATGGAAAATATTGGGTCCTAGGTCACTTACCTAGGACGCACATCTTCCAAAGTTAAGTTTTGTGTAATCGCATTTATGAATGTCAGGTTTAATACCTTTGAATTTGTATTTGATTAGGCTTGGATTTGAATAAAAGGGTCCAATTAAGGAAAATAAATCTCAATTAATTAATAAATCTCTAGATTAATGTGAAAGTGTAAAGGTACACTTTACAACACCCTAAATAAGGCACAATTAAGTCCATTTAATTTAAAAGGGCCCTAAACTTAATGTGAATATGAAAAACATATTACAACACTAAATCAAGGCATAATTAAGCTCATTTTATTATTAATTATTTCCCAAATTAAGTGCGAAAGAGGGATACTTTTTCCTACACTATATAAAATAAAAACCCTCTCCAAAAGAGATTGAATGAAATGAAATGTACAAGTAAAAAAAAGCTATAAATGGAGAACTCATGATGACCCCCCAAGGACTAATTCTAGCTAAAAGTATAATGGATGTTATCCCCATATGAGAGAAAAGAGAGAACGTCAATGTGACCCTCCTCCCCCCCCACCCAGAAAATGTGAAGTGACGAACTCTATGTGAGGAAAAGTTTCCTCCCAAAACTAACAGTAGAAGAGAAACAATGCAACCTCCCCTTAGAATGATGATTGTAGTGTTGGTAGATACTTGACATTGGATGTTGAAGATGATCCACAAATTTTGAACAACGTTTCTCCCCTTGGGAAGAAACAACACCACAAATATGTGCAAGATGACTTCCCATTTTGGATAGTAATATGCAGGAAGTAAAACAAAGGTGTTTGAATGTTGCACATAATCCAAAGATTGAAATGATGCCAATGATGCCTTCGAATGATGCTCAAAGATCTCCAAGCCAATGTTGATGTGTGACAGATGCTGATAAGATGGATCATGTACCATTGAAGATTTTGGAACATGGACCATGAACGTATGGTTATATCTAGACTGATGTGAATATGATATTATTGCAGATGATGATAATTGAGTTGAATAGATCAACTCATGTGAATGTCTGCATAATCTGTCATGATAGAAGCCAATGTAGGTGAGGCAAAAGCAATATCCAAATATGGCAATGGTGATGTAACTTAACATCAAATCTGTCATCAAATAGAAGACAAATATCCTCAATAGTGTCATCCAAATATGTAATTCAAGATTCTACAAAGATGTGATGTTTGGTAGATATGAATCCCAATGTGATGGATTTGGAATGTTGATAGCAATAACCTGATGCAAAAAATCATTGAAACTCATGAATGAGTCAACACCAGATTCAGATGTAACAATAGGTGATATGGGAGATGTGATATCAATGCAAGCCATCAAACTACATTTTTCATCCTCAAATGATTGTCTCACAAGATGTTTGAGTGAGACTGGATGATATTTTTGCATGTGTTGGAATTAGAGGACTAGGTAAGGAAATACCATGACTAGGAGAAGAATTTGATTTAGTTCCTCAATTCGATGAAACCAACATTCTTGTATTGTATCCTTTTCTTTCCACAATATCCACTTTTGGTTTTCCATTTATTAGGAGGATTATGAAGAAAACTAAAATGGAAGGGATTTAATGTGAGAGACGTGATCACATAACCAACAAACTAAAAATCAGAAACACCTAGATTGCTCCCCTTGATTCAGAGAGCCCCCCAAGAATTATAGTTGTTGATTGTAGCCCCCCCTAGAACAATGTGCAAGAAAAAATTATAAGCTGTGAAGATTGGATGCCAAAATATTTTGTTTATAATTCACAGATATTTTTACAAAATGGGCTATCCAAATCTTAATTTTACATGCAAACTCAGATTCCTTGTGAAATTTTGATAGAAAAAAGTTTGCAAAGTTCCAATAATTAGGGTGAAAGTTATGCCCCATCGAAATTTGCTAAAAAAGTTGACTTTAGAGGTTAAAATTTACAATTAAATAGTATAAAATTGAAAATGTCTCGACGCTAAAATGATGGGCTCAAAAGGAGCTTTCTGTCGACTATTCATAGTAAAAAATGGACTCCCCATTTGAAAGTTATGCAAAAAATAAAAAGGCCCCTTTTAAAGAACTTTGATAAAGTCTAGAAGTTAGTCTAAATTGCTAAAAAGTAAAATTAATTGTTGCAACTATGATGAATTTAACAAAAAGTGCTAACCAAATAGTTATAATAAGTGCCAAGTGGGTGATGGTTTGACTGGGTCCAATGGGTGTTGGAAAATTTCTTTGGTCTAATCGTGCCAAGTGGTGGTAGAGGTCATTGGAGACTTGGATTTGAAGTCTATGGAGATTACGTGAAAATGTCTTGAACTGGCCAAGTGGTGTAGTAGGTGATTCTAAGTCAAATGGCACGGTGGACGACCAAGTCTAATGCAGGTCAAGATTGCTGCCACAATAGTGTGTCTCACTTTTGGGACATGTTTTTTGCCTGAAATCACATTTTTGGGAAAAACTAATGATTTAAGCCTTGAGAGGTTCCACCTAAAGGGTTCTAATTGAAGAGGGATAGATAAGACCACCTTAGATCAAACCCCCTTAGATAGAACCCCTCTAGTATCAAATCATACCCACAATGGATTCTCTTTCGCACCTATCAAAATACTGAAAAAAAAACTTTTTATTTACATTTTGAGGGATTAAATAAAATCATTTAGAAATTATATTTTACAGGATCGTAGCCCTTGAAACGAGCTTTCCAAAAAGTGTAGTTTTGATATGTTTTTATTTTATCATGTATTTAATTTTCAATTTTTGTTGAACATAGGTATTTCTCTGAACATAAAGCTCTTCAATATGTAGATGTGGAAAAATAGTAAAACATTGTAAAAAAAAATTAAAAATACCCTTTCCCTAGGTATTTATGTGCTTGTTTCACCAAAAAATAAACTTGGATTTCGATATTACACAACAAGTTAGGTTGGAGACACACACGTATGTCCAAATTATAGTTACAATGATTTTAGATATTAATTAAAAAAATATATGTAACAAAAAATTATGAAAAATATTCTTTCCCTAGATATTGATGTTAAATTGGTAGGGCTATGTGTGAAAGTCACCTAAATGTGGGAAGTAATGTGCCTCATGGTTTTGATACCATGTTGGATATTTCCAAGATCAAATAGCATGAAACAACTTCCACAAGTGAATAAAATATGCACAATAGTATGTCTATCAAATATAAAATTAAGAGTGTGTAAATACAATGATAAAACCTTGCATATATATGAAAGGATGAGGAGGTGAGAAGGTAGGAGTGTAACTCTGACTACCCCTCCAAAGGTGGAACACTTGTGAGATCACTTGACAAGTGTGTGAGCAAGTGTCAATAGGTGTCTCAAGTCATGAGGACACATGTCACAACCATATGAAGTGAGACAAAAAGCAAAAGAAACCTAAGTAAACTTAAGCTAGGTGAGAATAGGTCAATCCTAGAAAGGTGATTATCTAACTAGGTATGATAATGACTCTATTTACACTAACATGTAACACGTTACTATGGAGTAGTTCTTGAGTGGTGCAATAGTGCGTATGGATTAGATCAATGACCTTGAGAGTTTGCAAATGTTTGTGTAGCAAGACATGTCATGGTTGAAGTTTGTGAGAAGTAGATTGGGAGAGAGATAACTATTTTGTTCTTACATGGTCGACTAGAGTGACTAGTTTAAGTTTGTTTTGCAAGAGGTCTTGCATTTAGGGAAGTCTGTGTGCAACCATCCTTGGTTGGTGAGAGTTGAAAACATAAGAAAGTAAAATTCCCTTCCTAGAGAGAAGTGGGTGAAGAGTAAATTTGTAATGTGTGGAATATAATAGAGTAGTTACTCAAAGATGTAGTAACATTCCTTTATGTTAATGAAGAATTACCATTTTTTTAAAATTATTGAGTTGGCTTGTGTAGCTTCCTTTTTTTGACTCTAATCATTATGCAATGGTTGTACTTTAGTAGACCCCGTAGTGTGTGTGTTGGAGTAATCAGGATAATCACTTGATAATTAATTATTAAGTCCCTTATTACTTTAGTTCAGTTAAGCTAAACTTATAAGTGTCTTTTTATTATTAGATTGGGCTAATTATAGGTCTAGTTTTCTCATTGTATGAGATTAAGACACTTGTCACAATCTAATGCAATCCTCATCTAGGGTTTCCTTTTGCATGTTTTTATAAAGCTTGCACATTCATTGTAATAATTCATATTCAGAACTATTCAGTTTACTACATAGCAAATAAGCTGCTTTTCTAGATCAATCTTTTCTCTCTTGGTTGCATAGCAAATCAATTGCTTTGATCTTTCTTTTGTGATAGGATAATTGCTTGCAAGTTATTTTTGGGTGCTGTGGAGTTCAAACATCAACTTCAACATGGTATCAAAGCTCTAGATCTGAAGCATCCTATCTGAACTCTAAGAGATCCAGCCTTGAGGGAAAAATCAGCTCATCCTAAGGTGAAATGAGCATCACTGTTGCATCTAGAACAATTGAAAACCTAAGGAACACCTGTCGTTTAATCAAATTTGGTAAAATTGAAAAAAAGCAAAAAAAATTAGCAGCCAGAGGTCCATGCATAGGAGTCTATACGACTGTATGGCCATACGGCCCTGCATGTGACCCCAAGCCGCCATTAAATTTATTGCCCAGGTATTTCTTTTCATTTTGGTTGTTTTAATTTTCCCAGAAAATAAAAAAATATCACAAGTTTTTTTGTGAAAAAAAAAAGAAAAGCTTTTTAAAAAAAAGGAAAATAAAAAAACAAAAAAGCAGGCTTTTAAAAACCTCGTGCATGTTGTATAGGCCACATAGGGCCCACTTATAGTGGTGGCCACCCACTAATCATCATCGACGACGTCAAAAACTTTCATTGACATCCCAAATCCATTGAAAAATCTAGCACGTTCAAGAATCCAAGTGGCAACATCAAAACCGCGAGGAATATTCCCCTCTAAAGAGCATATTTCATCTGAGAAAATCAATGACGAAACCTTTCAAGATTTTGAAGAATATTCTGAGCATCCAAATAGAATATTCCGTCACCGAGAAAATTTCATGGGTGCTAGATTATTTTGTAGGTCGAAGGAATATTTGAGCGAATATTTGTTGACATCAGCATCCGTACAATGGTCAACTCAACCCCCTCCTATGATCCATTTGTGTGCAAATGAGCAATTTTTTCTTTTTGCCATAACTTGGGTATCCATAGTCGAAATTGGGAAAACAAGATATTGTTAGAAAGTTGGTTCCGAGAACTTTCCAGTGGTGCAGGTCTCATCTTTAGATTTTTCCCTTGGTTTCTATTATTCTCAATCAAATTCATATCATTTTGCACTTTCGAGCTCACAATTTTTTCCCTGTATCTCCAATTTTTGCAATTAAAGCAACATCATAAAGTTATTTCAGAGCTTTTCAGATCTATTCATGCACTTTTTCCAAAAAAATTCCCAAGTACATTTTATTTTGTGTTTTCACATTCTACTTAATTACTTGGATGTCTTGGCACTTGGAAAGAATATATTTGTGTAGGATGACATCATTTGATCTGATTTATATGCACTAAGGCTACTAGTCTTTTATTTTTTATTTGAGTGAGTATCATGGATTTTTCTATTCATCCTTTTGTGATCATCTTGACAAAGGATAACTATGAGTCTTGGAAAAATGGCATCCTAGCACATCTCTGGTGGCTTGATCTTTTTCCTTATTTGTATGGACTCATACCTACACCAGCGACACCATGGAGTTTATCAGCATGGGGCATCATCAAAGATCATATTGTAGGGGTTATATGTTCTAGTGTTGATTTTGACACTGTGTGTTGTATCAAACATTGATTGTCCCCACACACTTTCGACACGAATTTGGGAGATCCATGGAGACCCTCATATCTCTCCATACCAAGAGGATCCTTTTGTAGATTGTCTCATCCCTCTTGCAAATGCATATTCCATACCCTTTGATGATGATACTTTAGAGGAGCTTGAGTATATCATAGGTCTTGCATGTTTCGATGGTTCAAAGACTTGTCTTCATGTTCCTACTTTATAGATTGAGACTACATCATCATTTTATGTTGTTCTTGATTAGTCTAACATCATCGCATCTTTGGCCCCTATTGGTTTAGTACAAAAGGACATCATAAATCTTCTAAAAATAGCTACTTTGGATTCATATATTGCAAAAATATCATCCTTTTTTGTGGAGTCCTATATTATAGATCTAGAGGATTACTTTGAGGACATTCATCTCCTCTTTGTTGACAGCCACATCAACATTGTTGACCCACCATCTTCATCGCCTTTGCAGCTTGTTCTATATTAGTCTTCACAAAATCTTGGATTAACATCATCACTTTCTGACATGTGGACACGTGAGCACTTTTCAGAGGCACACATCATTTGGATTTGGGTTCTAGATTCACCCTTCCTTTTGGATTGGCTTCTCCAATCACCAGTGGATTTGTTTCTTTCTAAGGGGATAAATGTTGTTTGCAAGAAGTGGATCATATTTTGTCTTCAAATGTTCATCATTGGCATAGGAGATACTTCTTTATGGGGGGATTCATATCCTCATTTTATCTCTCCTATTGGGGGACATATATTATGCTTCCATGATATAATATTTCCTTGGGGGGTCACATTGAGTCCTCCTTATATCCTTCTTTCACTAATGCAGTCATTTTTTTTCTCTTTTGGAGAGGAGTTTTTTCCATGCGATTTTCTCCTTTTCTCTAGTTATGAGAGTTTCATTTATTTTTACATGGGTACCTCATCAAGACTTGTATTTGGGACCCATCCATGCATCCATCATTGCATTCTACATCAGGGTTTTATAGCTTCTCCCTAAGTTGATCTTAAGGGGGGGTGTTGGAGTAATTGGGATAACCACTTAATAATTAATTATTAAGTCCCTTATTACTTTAGTTCACTTAAGCTAAACTTAGGAGTTCTTTTTTATTATTAGATTAGGCTAATTATAGGTCTAGTTGTCTTATTGCATGAGATTAAGACACTTGTCGCAATCTAATGCAATCCTCATCTAGGGTTTTCTTTTGCATGCTTTTATAAAGCTTACACATTCATTATAATAATTCATATTCAAAACTATTCATTTTAATACATAGCAAATAAGTTGCTTTTCTAGATCAAACTTTTCTCTCTTGGTTGCATAGAAAATTAGTTGCTTTGATTTTTCTTTTGTGATAGGATAATTGCTTGCAGGTGATTTTTGGGTGTTGTGGAGTTCAATCATAAACTTCAATAGTGTGCATTATTAAAATTTAGTTTGGTGTTACTAGCTAACATGGTTTTGAGGTTTATTTTCTTTGTTTTCAGAAGACGTGTGGATCAGAACACAATGTTTAATTAGAAAATAAGATTTTGTTCAATCTACTTGGTGAATGAACTAGTATACTAAACTTGGATAATTACCAATAGAAAAAGACTTTGTTGCAAGATTGATCAAGAAATAGAGTCACATAATGATGATGAGGAAAGAAATGAACAGGTCTCTAAGATTTGTATGCTTCCAAACTTATGTTATAATCCAATAGGGAATGTCCCCAACTTAATGTAAAAGGAGTGGATGACATTTGACAAAGGAGAATGTGCAAGATAATTGTTGATTCTACAATGTTCATATTTAATTAGGAACATAAAATTAGATTGTATCATGCTCATCTAAATTGCAATAAGATTTAATAAGACTTAAACAAAGAATGAAAAACAAGAGAAGATAAAAAATAAGTGAAATTCCATCAATATTTCCTTTAGAAAACTGTTTTGAGTGAAAACCCAACCCTAAATGTAAATTTTTATTTATTAACCTCATACAAGTCTCACAATCGATTAAAAGCAACTGAAAAATGATGTAGTCCTATAATACTTACAATAGAATCCATACAAATGCCAAGCCTCTATTCTAAGGCCTCAATATATAGGCAAGGAAAACTTAGGAAACCATAAATGATTTCCTCAAATCATGAGCTAAAACCATGGCCCCAAAATAGGTTCCCAAATCCATGGTCAAAGTTCAAACAACCTTCACATATATGAAGCTTCCCCAAATATAATGTAACTTACATAATTTCCCAAAATAAGAAATCCAAGATTCCTTTTCCAATTCTACTTTGTAACCCCTATCTTACAACACCATAGTTTCTCTTACAAATTTTTATGCCTCTTAAACTCGCTAAGAAAAATAAAATTCTTATTAAATATTTGTCCTATGAAAAATGGGGTGTACCATTCCCCATGTGTAAATTTTTATTTTTTTGTAACTTCCCAAAGTGTCATACAACAAATGACATTATCAACAAGTGCAACCTCAAATGGAGTGCCCTACATTTTCATATGGCCCCATTTAAGTACATATTTACACTAATAGGTGTTCCCCTATTGGAGGCATCAACTTTGTGTAGAAGGATTAGTAATTAATGACCTACATAGTGTCATACATGGTGGATGACCATAAGGAAAATATGATTCACTAATGTCTACATAGGTGACAATGATTTTGATTAATAGAAACAATAGTGAATAAGCTTGCAATGTAAGCTAGAAATTGCCTCAATCAAAGGGAAGCTTGCAATGCAAGCTAGAAATTGCCTCAATCAAAGGGAAGCTTGCAATGCAAGCTAGATTTTTCTTTCAAAACCCCAAGCTATAGAATTTTTCCTCATTGCTAAAGCTATTTGTAGTGAAATTTATGGTGTTTGGTGGATAGAATGGACATTTTCTATCACTCACATTCCCATGTCCACGTACTTGTAAATTTAAAGTATCATTAAAACCCCATTCCATTCTAACTTCAAAGCATTTTTAGTGTGGCTCTATAATTAAATCTCAATATAGTTGGTTTGTTCTCTAATGTTTGGGTTCCTTATGATGATGGAGAAAGTAGAGGCATGGATTACATTAGGCTAGCCACAATGTGGAGAATTGGAAGAGAACTTTTGCAAAGAGGACTTCAAAGGATGAGAACTATGGATTTTGAGCTTGAGCTATGAGAGTTGCACTTGTAAGAGATAAAAGATAGTCATTAGGGTTTAACATCCACCATTAATGGTGAAATACTATTGGAGATTTCCATATTAAGACCACGTCATGGTCAAGTGGAAGTATCATTATACAATTAGCTAGAGATTCATCACTCTATCATTTTTTCTAGCTGAACTACAAGGTAACAACAATAATTCCAACCTTGAATTTAATATTAAAATTTCAATCCTATAAAATTGTATTTTATAAAAAATGTTCATAATTTTGGTTTTATAATATATGGTCAAGGCTTCTATGGTAGTGGATGCAATAAAATAAGCAAAGCAGTTGCAAGATATGTTCAAGTAATATTTTATCAACTACATATGATGTTTACAACAATGCCATTATGATTGCCTAGGTTGGACCCCAGGGTACCTTATAGTTTCTTACTTTTTAAATTATTTTTGTGTATGACAACTTGGTTTTAGTTGTACCTTTCTTTGATTCATTTTTATGGGTTGTTTGGTTTGCCCCATATCTCATGTCACTTGTTATAATTGTTGGATGGCTAATAAGTTATTCAAGGGTTCAGGCCCTTTCAAAAATTGCTTTTATCAATATAAAAAATATCATTATGATCAAAAGATTGTTTCCTAAAATATTTTGTTCCAAACAAAAATATGACACTTTTTTCAATAAAATTTTAATATATTTTATGGGATTTTTAGTTTTACAATAACAAATCAATCTTTTTCTTTCTCATCGCTTGAAATGTCTAACCTAAAGAATATTTTTAGGACTATTTAGTTTTACAATAAAATTTTAATCTTTTTCTTTCTCATTGTTTCAAATGTCTAGTCTAAAGAATATTTTATTTGGCTATTTCCACGTGTATTAATTTTCTTTTTGTTTGTTTGTAGATGCAAGAAGCCTGTGAATTGAGTGTGACTAAAATAGTGATAATTGCACATTCTCTCTTTAATACCATAGACTTAGCAATGTAATTGTGGTGTGTTTATTAAATAGAAGCAATGATGAAACCTTCAATTTACTTAGTTTATTTCTTGATGTATGTAGACAAGACAAAATAATGTTTTTCTAGTATAAATTTAGAGAAAAATGTTTGTGTCATATTCATGTACAAAACAATTTGTAGCATCATTTCTTTCATAGAGCATTTTTTACAAGGCCTTCATAGCCTTATTGAATCCTTATGTTTTTGGTAATGTTGCTCGCATTGGGATGCATATCCCCTTTCAATTAATATGGACCAAAATGGATTGATAATATGAATCTCAAGGGAAACCAACCCCTCTTAGATCATGTAGGTGCTTTTTCCTAGAATATTCTAGCTCTTTGGCTTATTTGGGATTTTTCTATAGTATGGGTTATCATCAATAAATGTAGACACACAAATAACCTTATGGTCATTATTTCTATTAAATACTGGACACATGGATATAATTTTTTATGAGCATTGTTATTTAGCTATTTGCAAGAACTTTTTTCACAATTATCACCTAGTGGAAAACTTGAATTAGATATAAAAAGTTATCATCATTATTTTTAATTTCAATGAAATAATATATACTATTTTTTCTATAGTTGATAGCATGTATATCAATATTAGGACTTGTCATGAGCCCATCTAATTTTCTTTCTAAATTTAAAAGGAAAGTATAAACTAGCAACCACATTGAACATGTGGTGGGAATGTTGATAAGGAGTTTGAATGGAAGTTGGTGGTGGCTTCTATAAATAACTAAAATGATTGGAAAACATTAAGTCATATAAATCCCAAAATGGATCCACATAACATAGATCACCTCAAACACCTTAATTTGTTTTGATGCATTTCTCCTTTATTTAATCACTAGAAGTAACTCCTATTATTTATCATCCAAATTTATGGATGAAGAAATGAAGTGGATTGCATGATCAAAGTGAATTATGATCTCCTTATGTAAGATTTATTTTTGATATTTCTTTATAAATTAAATCTACACATGCAAAACTTCCTCATAAATGGATTATCTTTATACAAAGTCATTAAATGTTTATGGATTACATGTAAAGTGGAATATATTCCTTAAAGATCAATGATTTATGAAGAAAACAAAAATTATAACTTTCACATTGCACTTTTTGAATCATGCAATGGGGCACAATTATATCATATAGCTTTGTTCATTCCTACGTGTGTGCACTTGACCACCAAAGTAACATGGGAAATTCCTTATAATCCTACAAATTGGTCCTTTGGTCCAAAGGACAAATGAAAACCAATCTAAAGTGCCACATGCTCGGTGTTGAATCCATTGAACCTCAAGACTTGAGCTCCCTATTAGATGTGAGACTTCTCACCAACCTCCTTTGAAATAAAATTCCAAGGCTATTAAATAATAATATATTATTTTAATTATAGTTGATGGCATTGATATTGATATTAGGAATTGTCACAAACCAATCCACTTTTCTTTTTAAGTTTAATAATAATTAGTTAACTCTATCATATTATTGAGAAAATAAAAACTAGCAATTATAGTTAATGTATGATGGGCACATGGATAGGGATTTTGAACAAGGGTCGGTGTTGACTACCATGAGTAATCAGAATGATTGACATAATATTTAACCCATAAAAATCCCAAAATGGATTCACATGACATAGCTCATCTCAAACGACTTAATTTTATTTGATATAATTTATTTGATCACTAGACATAATTTCTATACATTATCATCCAACTTACTTTGTGGATGAAAAAGTGAGGAGGATTGTGATCAAAGTTAATCATGATCTCCTTATGTAAGAGTTACTGTCGATATTTCTTTACAAATTAAACTTATACATACAAAACTTTCTCATTGTAATGTAGAAAAAGGGATCCTAGGTCCTAAATGCAACCTAGGATTGCAAGGGGCCTTTTTCCAAGTTACATTAAGATGTAGATGAACAAGGTGATTAGATTGACTTTGAACCATGAAGATTATCCAATCAGATCTGGATCTACATCTAAATGATGATGGGAGTGGATTGGAAAAGTTTTAGTATGATTAACTTAATTAGATAGTGTGCCCTAATATGTAAATTGCAAGATCCCGAAAACTGATAGATGGAACCAATAATTTGCAGGTGGATCTAGAAAGTGTAGAGTGATATGTACTAACCT
Source organism: Sequoia sempervirens (assembly GCA_007258455.2). Taxonomy (NCBI): domain Eukaryota; kingdom Viridiplantae; phylum Streptophyta; class Pinopsida; order Cupressales; family Cupressaceae; genus Sequoia; species Sequoia sempervirens. The sequence goes on from VDFB02364282.1 coordinate 18,278, forward strand.
AGAAAAAATTTTTTTAGCCAATATAGAAGGACATAGTCACCCAAGGGCATCTAAGTCACTGGTAGGGGGTCATGATAAACTTTTGGGGTCCTCTGGTAGCAGATTTGAGACTTTCGTTTCTGCTTTCAAAGTTACCAAAACACTATCAAATAATTTAATAACTAAGTTTCCATGATTTGACAAGATGTAGTGCCTCAAATGAAACAATGGAAAATTTGTATTCAAGCCTCCTTTAATTCTCTTCAACTTGAGATCTACACATTCACAAAGAGAGGAAATGTTGAGCCATTTTAGGAGCTTGCCTCAGTCAAACCCTGGGTAAGTGTTTCCTCTTCCACAATGGTAATGTCAATGATATAAATAATAATTGAAAGGAAGGAATGATGAAATCATAAAGTGTTGTAACTCACCATCCTTCAATGGCTTCCTTGAAGGACTAAAGTCATATGAATCACCTCAAGGATTTGGATCTTGCTTGCTTGAATGCTTGAATACTTTGGAAACCTAAAACAATGGTTAGCCTTCACAAAACTATGATGACATGAACACATAAACTCACATACACTTTGACATGATGCTTGGATCTTGAATTGATACAATAAATCACTAAAATGCTTCTCTTGACTTGATCTTGAATTCTCTCAATGTTCACTTCTTGCTTTCTAGTTTCAAAATGGTGAAATGACTAGGTATTTATAGGCATTTATCCAATTTCTCAAAAATTAGATCTTGAAAGCCAACACTTGAAATTTGAAATTTGAATGTTAAAATGGTGCCAACATGTCCAAAAATAGGTCATGGCTAAGAATGGGGACCCATACGCCCATGGGTGTATGGGTCATGGCCCAAATTTCCAAGACATTGAATGTCAGAAACAACATATGAGTTGAATGCATTTATTCAATGCTTACAGTTTATTGAAAAACATAAAAAATGGGATCTAGAATACATAATTTTAAGACATTAGGGGGTCTATTAGGCTCAATAATTTAGGGGTCCAAAACATAGTGTGAAATTGTTAAGGGTGACAATTTTTTACGCTACCCTGATAAATGGAGTATCTTTATAAGGATTCGTTAAATATTTATGGATTGCATGTAAAGTGGAATTTATGCCTTAAAGCTCAATGATTTCCCAAGAAAGAAACAAGTATCATTCTCAAACTTCAATTTTTGAATCATACAATGTGACATCTATATACCATATAACTTTTCTCATTCTTGTGTGGAAACCACTTGATCGCTATAGTACACAAGCAATGCCTTTTGATATCAATGAATGGTTCAAAGGACCAATACAAATTTATCTAAACTTCCACATGCTTGACATCAACTCCTTCAAAATTTAAGACTTGAGTTCCTTGCTAGATGCAATACTTTTGGCCAAACTACTAACTTATTTAAAATAAAGTTCTAGTTCCACGAGCACCCCAAATATGAAACAAACTTGGCACCATGAACTTAAAACTATAGTCGATCCAACTAGTGATCCAAGCTATATATGAGACTCTAGGACTTGTTGGGAATATGATGCCATTTAATTGCAATCCTAAACATATTTCATGTATCTCCTAAGTTTGTGGAAAGTGTTCCCCAACACTAGGATTAGAAAGAGATTAAATTCAAATGAAATGAACATGTAAATTGACATTTGTAATTATTCCTAAATGATAGGAACATGTGGGGATGCCCAAGAAGAGCTCCTAAAAAATAGGAGCATATTGGGCACCCACATAGAAGGTGGAACCCACCTTGCTTAAGTTAACTATTTGGAGGATTGATAACACTTCAATAATGCATGTAAAGATCCTACAAATTAGGGATTGATATTTACATGAGTGGAGTTCAGTTCAGTTCAATTCAGTTACAGTTCAGTTATCTTCAGTTGCATGTAGTTAGTTTGAGTTGAATGCTAGTTGAATTGAGTTGACTTGAGTTGCATGACTAATGACTTCTGTTGCATGACAAATAACAAGTGGATACATTCAATTAAGTGGGGATGATCAATCATGCATAATGTGGAAGCATATCAATCAAGGATTGATACAGTATTATTGTAATCTTGTTCTAAGGTTAAATAATACAAGCACTATTGATTTTGGTGGAGTTTTTTCCTGAAAGGGTTTCTCCACGAATATGATGTGTCACTTATATCTTCTTGTCTCATTCTTCTACAATCTTCTATCTCTTTCTATGATTGATAAAATCGATCTAAACAGATTAATCATACACAAAGAATACTTAATTAAATCTTTAGTCTCATAGTTTTACAAGTTTTAAGCTACATAATTACCTCCATTTTTCAACATTTGGTATCAGAGTTAATGGTTGGGTAGATTTTTGGACACCTTTCTCTTAAAATTTTGAAGGTTTTTTGGCTATAGTGGGAGCTTGTACTATTGTGTTATTATAGATTTGTAAAAGAATTATGTTACAATGTATTTGGGCTTATGGTTGTAAGACCTGGTATGGCTTGCTCAATCCCTGAAAGGAAAGGCTTGGTAAGAGAGGAACTCTCTTAGGTGGTAAGGAGGGGGGGGTAGTTGGGTTAAACTAGTTCTTGGGTTAGAGTTAGTGGATTAACCTTTAGTGGTCTTTAGCACATGGTTTTGTGCTAGTTGTATTGGTCCATGGTTTTGGAGCTCATTGTGTTGAGGCCATGGATGATCTTCATTTAGGAGATGGTTATCACGATGTCATGGATAACTTGGTTACATGTTTCAGTGGAAGTTTTTGACATTGATGGTTTGATGTTTATCTTGTTGCCATGTATAGCTCGGTATCATAGTTCAGTGGGAGCTTTGGTAGGATATGGTTATCTTCATGTAATATGAAGAGTTTTTAACATCTTGTTTCATGGAGGACCCTTAGAGTCTTTGGTAAAGGTGTTATTGTTCTTCCTTTGGAGAGGATATAGTTCTTTTTGGTTTTGAGTATTAATCATTTGCTTGGAGCTTCATGATTATGCAGGCTACATTTGAAGTTGGCATGGATTGATTGGTGGGTGCTCATGGATACTAGAGAGACTTGGGTTAGGTTGGATATTTCTTATGTTAAGAGATATGTGTTGGAATTGTTACTTGTTATAAAAAAATTCCAACAGTAAAGACTGAGGAGCCTACACCTGGAAATGGATGTGAGTCCATCATAGACCTGATGAGAAGGTTGACTTTATTGAAAGCCTATATTGCTTGGTGTTGTATGCATAGAACAATATTATAACCCACTCTTGGTCTACGTGGTAGGTAAATGATCTAAGAGGTGTTTCCTGCCTGATTATTAGATGCATTATTTATATGTATCTTGTCTTCTCTTATGCATTAGTCTTGAAAATTGAGTTCTGAGGGATTATTGAGAAGTATATGCATGATTTTATGTATTTCCATTGTTCTCCTTGCAATCTTGAACTTGAGTTAGTTCTGAGGATTTGGGTAGGAGAGGTATGGGAGATAGTTAGTGGCTTTGAGAATATTCCCTTTTGTTGTGGAAATGTTTGGCTAAGTTTGATCTACTTTCTGTGAGGTTTACATCTAAGTTATGTCATGTTTCATTATAAGTTGAATGGTTAGATGTTGATATACTTTCAGTTTGTGAGTGTTGAAGGAGATCTTACTTTACACAGTTTGACACTATGATAGAGGAGTTAGCCACATCCTCTATGTGAAGTGTTATAGGAGGACTTGTTAATGTTGTGATCTTATTTTCAGATTTGACATTACTTGTGTAGTGGGAGTTCCAGAAGGTATATGTGTTCTGTATGAGAGGGGCACCTCTCTTAGACTAGTTACACTTTACTACAGTGAGTTACTTTAGAGGTTTTTTATCACATGTCTATGTGTATTATTACCTTGAAGTCTTATTTTGTAGGATGGTGGATATACATGGACTTTTTTGTAGATTTGGGTTGTTATGTTGATAGCATGAAGTTCTACCTATGATAGTTTGGTTACAGAGACTTGGGAAAGGTATTGACTGGGAAAGTTGACACTTTGATCAATGTTACATATAAGTTCTCTTAGTGCAGGAAGGCCATTGGCCTTGAGTCCTGTACATGATTTATAATAATGATTCCTTGTTTAGAATAATTTCAATGTATAATGTCAAGGGGGAGAATGTTGGGAATAGGATGCCATTTAATTGCAATCATAAACATATTTCATGTATCTCCTAAGTCCTTGGAAAGTGTTCCCCAACACTAGGATTAGAAAGAGATTAAATTCGAATGAAATGAACATGTACATTGACATTTGCAATTATTCCTAAATGATAGGAACATGTGGGGACGCCCAAAAAGAGCTCCTACAAAATAGGAGCACATGGGATGCCCACATGGAAGGTGGAACCCACATTGCTTAAGTTAACTGTTTGGAGGATTGATAACACTCCAATAATGCATGTAAAGATCCTAAAAATTAGGGATTGATATTTACATGAGTGGAGTTCAATTCAGTTCAATTCAATTCAATTCAATTCAGTTCAGTTTAGTATTAGTTTAGTTCAATATCAGTTCAATTCAGTTTAGTTCAGTTATGGTTCAGTTATCTTCAATTGCATGTAGTTAGTTTGAGTTGAATGATAGTTGAATTTAGTTGCATGACTAATGACTTCAATTGTGTGACAGATAACAGGTGGATACATTCAGTTAAGTGGGGATGATCAATCATGCATGTAATGTTTGCATGAATTGGTGGTAAGATATGTTTCAGTTAACTAAGATTGACTTGGACCACCTTGGGCGCCCAAGTTGGCATCTTTGAGTTAACACCTTTTGCATGAGAAGATATTTATAAGGCTTAGTTAAGTGGACCCATTCTTGGGTGCCAACTTTAAGGTGATGCTTGCAATATATTTTCTTGACCAACGATCAGTTAAGTGTTTAGTTTGGGGTGCCTAAATTGAGGAGACTTTTTTTTTTACTTCAAATTACATGGTGGAACTCTACTTGCACAATCTAGGCGTAGATTTTTGAGAGGAGCTTTATGCTCTTGTATTTGATAACTCTTACGAGTTTACATGCTCATTAATTGTCTATTTATTGCAGCAATTGCATCAAAGTTGATAGCAGGTTAGCAGGTTAGCAGGTATAGCCTACGCATGTGTGAGGGTTTGAAGCATGGCATGGGATGTGTGGATTCATGCTTGGTCACATGGAATGCATGGATAGATTGTGCTGCAGAAAGTTTATGAGAGTTTTGTGCAAGTTGTGAAGAAGGATTGTTGAAGGCAAGGAAGCATATTAATCAAGGATTGATATAGTATTATTGTAATCTTGTTCTAAGGTTAAATAATACAAGCACTATTGATTATGGTGGAGTTTTTTCTTGAAAGGGTTTCTCCACGTATATGTTGTGTCACTTCTATCTTCTTGTCTCATTCTTCTACAATATTTTCTCATTCTACAATTGATAAAATTGATCTAAATAGGTTAATCATACACAAATAATTGTGACAAAGAAGACTTAATTAAATCTACAGTCTCATAGTTTTACAAGTTTTAAGCTACATAATTACCTCCATTTTTCAACAGGACTATCCCTAGACGTGAAAAGCTTAATAAACTTTGTTAATGTAAAGTCTAGGTCTACAAACATCCAAAAATTCTACTTGAAACAATGGACTTGAACCCATGAACAAATTCTAACTAGATGAAAAATTCTTCACTCTAAAAGGAATTCATGGACTTCAAACTTTAACATCCTCAAACATGAAAAAGTGAGAAAATTATGACTGGCATACCTAGACTTTGATTAAGTAAAAATTATAAGGATTTTCATGTTCTTGTTTCTAGTAAACCATATTTTCCTATATAATTGAGTTGAGTAGACATTTGAAGTATATAATATCAAGTAGAATCTCATGGGGCTCATATTTGGTATCCTTGAGAATTTATTTCATTGGATTTTTAAGGGGGCTCATGCCCTAAGTTTGCATTACTTCATGCTCATGTTTTTGGTGGACTCTTAAACCTTTTGCAATAGAGGTCAACAGGGGGCCTTGAGTTCATGGTATTTCTACTTTGAAGTCTAAAATTGTAAGGTGGTGCCCAAGTGAACTATGGTTTGACATGTGGCATAGTAATTCCATTGACTATATATTAAGGGAATTAAGAGTAGACATGTGGTGAGCTTTTTCAAGTTTTATTGATCCTTCAAATCTATTAGGATTAGGGTGTCTCAACCTTTGCAAGTCCCAAAAAATAATTTATTTATTAATTATTATTTTATGCTAATAATTTATGCCTACTAACACCATGTCATTTTGTGGAACCTATCGATTAAGGTGGCATCCTATATGAGATGATTGTATGACATGTAAGCTAAAATTGTGGAAGTAGGAATCCCACTTGGTGGACCCCATGGAGGCTAAATTGGTGGCAATTTTTTATGTTGTAAGAGTCATATGATAGATTATGACATTATCTAATGATAGGGATGATTTATGATTAATTATGATGGTAGAAGAGTTAATTATGATAGGTGGGCCCCATATGATGGTGGAACCTATGCATGTAAGGTGTTTGCATGCATGTAGACACATTGCAAGTTGAGGGGTCCTATGCATGAGGAGGATGGCGTTTGGAAGTGTATAAATTAAATCAATTGGATCTTGGTTATGACATTGTACTTCATGCAATATTTTTGTATACATGCAAGTGCTATGCATGTAAAGGAGACTCAAGATAAGCATGTAGGCATTGGATTCTTTCCATGTGACAACCCCAGGCATCCATCTTCTCTTGTTTTGTACTATTTATTTGGTACTTGTTCATTTTATAAAAAATACACATTTGAAGATTTTACGGGTATCATTATGTTGTTAGAATCACTCGAGGAATATTTTTGTTGTTAAATACTATTGAATGATCTTAGCACTATAATTGTATTGTAACCTCTTTCACATTACTGATAATACAAAGAGTTGTGCTTTGG
>VDFB02364283.1:0-19603 GCA_007258455.2 Sequoia sempervirens
GGATCGCTGATCATGATGATCTCTACCAGATTTCTCTCTAAGGGTGACAAATGAAGAAATGCATGCAATATGAGTTAAGCTTACACAAAGCTAGGAAAGGAATTGCATAACTTGCACATCTCCTATCATCCACCAACTCTGGAAATCAGTTTTCAATTGCAATGATAGCTTAAGTAGGAGTTCCACAATGTCTTAATAGCCCTAGAATGCTGACATGAGATTGTTATAAGAAACTTTCCGTCTAGGAGCTCTTGTCGAAAGGCACTATCAGTTAAATCTATGTGCATCACTCTAATATAACATCTACTTCCATTCAAGAAGGGAACAATAATATTTCTTGTTTAAGATTTTGTGATTTCTGGATTTTTGATTGTGTTTAAGTTTTTTCATCAACGTTTCAGATCACACTCAGTGATCCATCATCAGGATGATAAAGAGCTAAATATTATTGTTCCGAAACGTTGATGAAAAAACTTAAACACAATCAAAAATCCAGAAATAACAAAATCTTAAACATGATAGATTGTGGAAATCTCATAGCATTAATAATATTTCTTACCATCAACATTGACTATATAAGACAAAGTAATGCACTTAATGTTTAGCAAAGCCCTTTTGATTTTAGATTGTGGGTTGAATTTCCAAACACATTTAGGGCACAATAGCCTAAGCCACCAGTATGGTTAGGAAATAGGATACCCAGTTTAAATGCCAACAGTGTTGTTTGTTACAAAATTGTTTTGGAAGAGTCTACCAGAACTAGCATTATCTATCAATCATTATCATATGCAAAGAAAATAGGGTTAGCGGATTCATAGAAAACTAAACAAAAACCAAGCTTCGTGTGTTACCTCATTGGATGATAGAGCCCATATAAGGTGAATGTGTCACTTCAAAGAGCGAGTCAGTGGATTTTCACCCCAGTGGCAATTCGTATGGCAGTATTCATGGTTGAGAGGAAGAGGGTCCTCTACTTTGTCTATGGATTCAGGGTTGCTAAGATTTGTTCTGGAATTGAAGTTGAGATTCCAAACCACCAAAAGCTAATTCTTAGCATTTCTGGAGGGCTCTCTACTTGTGAAAAACATTCCTCTCCACCATTAATACTGCCACATGAATTACCCACACCGACACCAATCTGCCACATAAAACAATCAGAACCATGAAAACCTATTTCTAAATAATGTGTCTCTCCAAAACCCCAGCTAAGTATGTGTATCCATCACATTTTAAATAAATCTAAGAAAACCCTTTCACATTCCATTCCGATGAAAAACCTTTTACATTCCATTGCAGGAGTGAAAGAAATTTATAAAAAAATAAAATTAAAATCTTTCAGATTCCATCCCAATGCAAGCAGGAAAGAAATTAAAAATATTTCGGTTGTTCATGAACTAATTCACGTGCTCAGGAAGTGTTCTCAGTTGGAAAGAAAATAAATATTTCTTAGAATTAATATCTAATTAAATTATTGAAATAAATAAAATAATAATATTTAGTTTTAAATTTGTTGTTTTAGATAAAATAGATTGCTTTGTCAATTTGTTAGTATCCTGGGAGAAGTTAGATAATTGCTTTTGAATTAATGATTTTAAAGTCTATTATTTAATTTCATTTTTGTATCTAAAGAATTGATCTGATCTAAACTTTATATGTGAAAATGATCTATATATTAATTGACATGGAGAACCCACTTTGATGTCTAGATATATATCTACAAATATGTGGAATTTGTTGAAGAGCTTTTAAATTAGAATTGTTTTCTTATTGTCAATTCTTATTATTAATTTAATATTTTGAAAAAAAAAAAGACATATAGAAATGTAATGATATTTAGAACTTGTATGTTCCTCAATAAATAATTTTTTCTTTTTTATCTTTAAATACACCCAAGCACACAAATGAATTTGTGTCATCTCCATAAATTCCAAACCTTACACTTTCTTTCACTCTTGAATTAGAATGGAATATGCGTTCAAATAGAATGTGAAAGGATTTTTTTTTTCGAATGGAATGGAATTTCTTTTCCTCCTGTATTAGAATGGAATGTGAAAGGGTTTTCCAATGGATTTTTCATTTTTATTGGAAGGGAAGGAGAAAGGTTATTCGAACGGATTGTAGACTGGAAGGAAATGTGAAAGGTTTTTCGTCCGAACGGATTGTGGACTGGAAGGGAATATGAAAGGTTTTTCAAGGTTTATTTAATGCGTGATGGATACAATTTCTTTATTTCATGCGATGGAAAAATCTATGAGAATTGATGAAAGGAGTCTGAACAAATCTCCGTCATCTGCAGATGAAAAAGAATATGATCCCTTCAAAGAAAAGGTGGTTCCTCAGAAATACAAATGTTTTTCTCTGGAATGGAAGCCCTTTGTGACTCTCAGAGCTGGGCCTCTGGAGAAACGTACTATCTGGGGGTTACAGTTATGGAAGTGGTTTTTGATGGTTCTGGTTGTTTTCTGTGGGAGGCTGGTTTCCGGGTGGAAAATTCATGTGGCAGTATTCGTGGTTGAGAGGAAGGCAGGTTTGAAGAATCTGAAATAATTGTTTGAAGAAAAAAGCTTTTGTTGCAGTCCGAAGTTCGAGAATGTCTGCTACTAGAGATATTCTCCCCTCTCCCTAAGTACTTTTATGGGAGATGGAAATGTACATGATCTTTTGAATTGTAACGAAGAGTTGATGCACACCAATTTGCTCCCTCTGCTGTCATACATGTTTTTAGGTTTATTCTTTCATTCTTCACGCTTGGAAGATACATGTTGAATACTAGTTTATATTTCGTGGATCCTTCTCTGCAAGTGACACGGACTAGTGGCGGCGATAGAAGGATCCATGAAATATAAACGAGTACTTAACAACACAAGATGCTTTTATGCGCTTTCTCTTGCGAGAAAAGAATTTCCCTCTTTACAAATAGCCACAACGGTGTGTAAGATTTATCAGTAGTCCAGCTATAGAGTCTCCAAGTTTTTCCGACTGTATATTCCGAGCAAGCCAATTTAAAGAAGCCAGGTTTGAAGAGTCTGAGCTAATTGTTTTGGATGACTTTATGTATGGATTGAAGAGGAGTTCTAAAAGTTGTCTCTGGTTTGGGTTGGTTTTGTTCTCTTGGAATCTCAAATTTGATAAAAGGGTGATCTTTTGATCCACAATCTCCTTATTTATTGTATTTTCATAATTGCTATTCTGATTAGAGATGTATTTTTTAAAAAATTTATTCTAGATGGAAAGAGTATTTTCATTTTTATTCATATGCAAAGTTTTCATTTATATGTTGGAATATAAAACTCCATCAGTTTAACAAATGTATGTGTCATCTGTCAGTCTTAATTTGCTTCTCTGATTTGCTGTCAATAGTCACAATTTGATATCAGAACCCTGTATATTTCTCTGTCTATGTTGCTCTGCATATCAGTTATGGGGATCAAAAATATGTTGCTCGCAAATAAGTATTGAAAGGCTTTGCGTATGCTGATCTGTACATAGACGTTGGCCTCTCCATGGATTTTACAGGGGATGAGATTGTAGTAGCCAATGCATAGATTAATTAGAGTAAGCTACAGCCAGTTTGTGTAAGAGTGTATGTTTGCTGCTGCTGAGCTGTAAGAACTGGTGTAGAATAGAATACAATATAAGGCTTTTAACGTCCACGAGGCCAAAGAAAGCCTGTGGGACAGTAGACCCTCCTATTTAACTTGATAATGAGCCCTCCCATTTGCTCCCAAATCACTTATACTGATGTGGCTGTATATTTTACGCAGATGTAGCAGCAGATTGGAGACCACAATTAAATTTTGAAATTCAATTTCAACTGCTGAAAATAAGGTACAATGATAATTAGGAAATGTACTCAGAAACCCTAAAAACAAATTGTATAACCTCACGTTCAGGCTGCAAATCAACATCAAAGTCATCCAAACTGATTTGCCTTTATGCAAGAACTAATGGCAACAATAATGGATGATGCGTCTACCCTAAATGCATAAAAGACTCCTCCAAAACCCTTAGATCTGTAACTCGCTCTGTTCTTGAAATTATTCCTGAATTTCGTGGATGATGTACAGCCTTGAAAACCAACTCAAATAGTTTTCCCTTTTTTTTAAAAAGTGATATGGTCTTGAAACCCCCATAAATCAACAAATATCTTCAAAATGATTTGGTTGATTGCCTACCAACAAGTAAATCTCTTTGCTCAAAGAGACAAATTGTGACCATTATCTAATAACTCTCGTTGTTGCATCTGTTGTTTTGATTAGGGTTGTAGGTGGGAGGAGGAAGGGTATAGTTGGAAAGGGGATGGGAGAAGGGCCCTCTTGACCGTCAAGAGAGAATGTCCCTTAGGGGTAGGGGAGGCCAATTGAGAGAAAAGGCAAGATTGATTATAGAGGGACTATAATTCCACTCACTTGGAGATATTAGATCAATTGATCTAGTAGGTTGACCATACAGTTATTCCATTCATTTGTGTTGGCAATTAAACTGATTGGCCATAGTAGGTGGACCATAGAGTTATTCCATTCATTTGTGTTGGCAATTAAACTGATTGGCCAAACGAGGGTTGGTGGTTGGAGAGAGAGAGAGTATAGAGGTTGTTCTGGCTAGGGTAGTAGCAGGGGTGGGTGTGAGGATTGACGACAAGGATAGTAATTGGAGGTATACATTTGGTGTTGAGGAATGAGGAGTTCTACCCCTATGTGTCTCTCTATCTAAACCAATTTATAAGAGGGAGTACAAAGGGGAGTATTTTTTATAATGTTATCAATTGTTTCATGCCTAAGGAATCACTAATTCAAGTCTTGACATAGATCCCTTAGGACAAATAAGGAGTTAGACTATTTCTTTACAACCTCTTCCAAAATGCTTATTAGGTACGAAATGTTGCATTCATTAAAGCCAACATTTAAGATAATTATTTATCATCTCATGTTGATCTAGTAAGATATCAAGTTGAATATATTTATACCTTTAGCTTGACTAGCATTAATACTCATTTTATATAGTCTTATCAAATAAAATTCAAGTTCCGTTGTCAACTATTGCTAGCAATCACAGTAACAAACTATTGTCATAGTCCTCATAACTATCTTCTTCAAGGTGAAGACACCATATAAGGTGAAGACACCATATAAATTATAATGCATTATTTAGTTGGAAGGAAGCATTCTTAACTAGTACTTCAAAGTTCAAACCATATTGGAAACATAAACAATTAGTTACACTATTCAATCATAATTTGCACCTCCAAAATTATATCCTACTGGAAATCCATGTAAGGTTTTATCCTTCTAGTTCAACAAGATTGAACAACACCCTTTAGACACAATGTTACATGGTCTCATAGTATATTGCACCCAGTGAACATACCTTTGGTGCACTTAAATGTATCATTTGCACTATCATTATACATTCTCAACCCATTCACTATGAATGTATGAGTTTTAGTATAAAGATGATATGAAATGAAAACATTATTTTAGCAAGTCTATATCTAAGACTAATTTCTAGATTATTCATATAACAAATTTAATTCATAAACTAACAAAACATTGTTGTGACAATAATAATTGTCACAAGGCTACCAACAGAGATGTTCCAAATATCATTTTATATGTTAGGATGTTAACATATGAAATCACTATACCAAGCAAAGTGACATGCTACCTATTATAGCTAGCATAAAAAATGTTGGAGGGCTTGTTATGAGAGAATTAACTAAGATTAGACAAGCATGCAAATTGTTTGACAAAATGTCACCAAGAAATATGAAACATGCATAGGGTAGGGGTTTACTACCCAATATATTTATACACAAACATAAAATCAACTTGGATCAACTACATTTCAGCAATAGGAGTGGATATTTTAGAATTAAATATTTGTTTAGGAAAGTAGTGGTGAAGGAGTGTACTCAACTCTAGGGACAATAGTGAAGATGTTTTTGAATTATGCATTGAAATCCTTTACGCTTATTTGGATGTCTCGCACCTACACTAATCAACTTATGTCTTGTCCACTTTCAGTGGCAACAAATTGGACATCATTCCCTCATCAATGGCATTGCAAGTGACTTCTCCTCTCTTCCCCCACTCCTATCTACTCTCTATCCCTTATGTCTTATCCAATTTTAATGCCCATGATTGTATGCCCATACCATGGTAAATGGAATTGTGGGCCCTTATTTATTGATCTACATAACCCATGCCCACAACTACAAGCCCATATCATGGTACATGGAATTGTGGGCCCTTCTTTCTTGGTCTCAGAGTTCCTACCTTCCTTTAATATTTTTGTCCCCTCCCCCCTCCACATGCACCCCAACCCCATGACAACCCCACCCAATATCTTTTAATTATTATTTTTATTTATTTTTCTATGCTCCTACAATGAGGGATGTGATTGAATAACCTTGTAATATTGTAAACCAAAGGCTTAAAAATAATAAGATTATGACATATGTTAGGAAACAACAACATGCTTCTACCACACATAAATTTATGTAATTTGGGGGAGTTTCCTTTTTTCATGGCGATAACTATATTTGGCCATTTTTTAAGGATTTTTGATATTATTATTATTTTTTCTACTTGTATGCTTTATAGGGTTAGTTGGACATCTTTTTGTTGTTGATGTCCCAAATAAGGCTTGGTGTTTATATGCTTTATTTCACAAAGGTGTTGGGTTTCTTGTAGTGCAACCTAGTCGTAAACTTCATTATGCCATGTGGCCTAGTCTGACTGTTTTGACCTAATTTGACTAGTGTGGCCTAGTTGGTGATCAATGTCACATCCTATGGTATGCTTTTATCTTTGTACCCATCACTAAGAAAAAAGTTTTATTGAGAAGCATAGTAGGGCCTATTATAAGATGGAGAGTAGGTTGTCAACTTTATTGAGAACAATCAAGCCATTGACTTCCTTGATAGAAATCAAGCCATCAACTTCCCTTGATAGCAATCAAGTCATCAAATTCCTCGATAGCAATCAAGCCATCAACTTCCTCGACAACAATCAAGCCAATTAGGAGTTGTATAAAGCTAAAAAAACACACCGAGCAAAGATGTAATGTTAATGCAACTAATGCAATTAAGGCTTAGATTGAATGGTCTTGTGTCTCCTTGATAGTGATAATCAACAATCCTAATGACCTAGGAGATCCATCTAAATACATGTTTGTCAATAATCAAGTCTAGACTTTTGGCATGTGGGATAATGAGATAATAGTCATGGAGATTTGAATTTTGAAATATGGGGACTAGGTTGCACCATGCAATATAATCCAAATACACGGAGATTTGAAATTTGAAATATGGAGACCAAGTTACACCATATAGTATAATCCAAAGACATGGAGTTTTGAACTATGAAATATAGGGACTAGGTTATGGCATGTGGTATAATTCAAAAATATGGAGATTTGTGTTAATGCCTAGATTAGCAGGCCCCAAATTTGAAAAAATAGTTTAGTCCTTGCCCTTTTGTTGCACTTTTGACCTTATTATCCCCATCATAGACAATTGATTTGAGATGTTTCTTAATGGGTCTCCCTTGGTCAAAGTTTAGATGTGTTATCCTTCTCATCCCCCATGAGCCTATCAATGTGTTGCAGTTGTAATTTAATTCCATTTTTTTTTAAGTGGGATATTTTTGGGCTATTTCTTTTTATTTTTCAAACTTTCAAGCTTTTGGGGTTTCTTACTATTTCCTCGTCACCCCTGATCCTTGAAATCCTAACCATTTAGTCCTTTGTGTGTTGAAGTTTCAAAGCTTCACTTCCTTGTGTACTATTTCCTTCTTTTCCTTGACTCCAAAAATCTCATTCCTTTCTACCTTAGTACCGCATTATGTCTTACCCCCAATTCTCAATCCCTTTTTTCCTCCACTATCCTAACCCCTGCTCTTCCTATTCCCAACATCCCTTTCACCCATTTCCATTTGTTTTTCTTATCCTTATTGATGTTTCAAACTTGTTAATAATTATAGTGCATGGCATAGAATAATGAAATAAATAATAAATTAACATGTTAATGTTAAATTTATTATATATTAGTTATGAGTTGGTTGTTAGGTAGTTAGGAGTTAGAAGGCTTTATAAAACCATTATAATGTAATAAAGTGTGTTGTTGATCAATGAAGAATTTACAAGTTTGAGTCTTTGGCTCTCCCTTGTCACCATTCCAATATGGTATCAGAGTAGGTTTTGAAAGAGGCCTCTCTAAAATTTCACCCACTCATACTTTGTTTGTCAAGCTGATCAAGGCAATGGATTAGTGGATACCATGAACCTCCATGACCCCATTATCCTTTTTTGTGCCCATCCAATTGTTGTAAATTCAAGCAGTGCAAACAAAGGACTAGCAGATACCACTAACTTCATTTGAAATTTGGAGATTGTAGCATCCACCCTTCTTGCATATTTGTTAGTAGTACTAGTAGATACCACAGACCTCACAACGAACCCGCTGAAATCTGCCATTTGTGTGCATCACCTTTCTCATCTATTGTGTACATTCTTTCCATAGTTTTTCCTTCATTATGTTCATTGTGTTCATATTCAAAGTTGCAAAGATACAAGGTGTTGTAGAAAAGTGTAGGAGGTTAAGGTGATTGAGAATAAGGTTTTTATCTTTCAAATATGAGGGTTTCATTGTTTGAAGATTGGTATAGATTTATTATGCAGCATTTTGATGGATATTCAATTTGTGCAAAGGAGGAATCATGCTCTCATTAGGCAACATTCAATTGTTGGTACATTGTTCCGATTTTAAATATGGCAATTTAACATAATCTCAGTAAAACTGCAATATCTTTCTCATTTAGTAATGAATTTCAGAAATTCAAAATGTTCTAGAAAAATGTTGAACAAGAGCAAAAAACCCAAAAATCATTGGAAGATATTGTCAATATTTAATTCACAGTTTGATTTGGAGGACAAAGGTATTTAAATTGTTACTGCTGATTTAAATTATCCTTTTTATTTTGTATAAGGATTTTGGAGCCATAAGCGTGTAATAAATGTTTTAGTTCCACATTGTAATTAGATGCATTATCGGTAGAAACTAATATAAAAAAAAATCAACGAGGGGGGGCAAATATGAGACAAGCTATTTGTTGATATTGCACCACCAAAATAAAGTCACTATGTCAACACTAAAGGGGAGTGTTAGGAATTATAGTGCATAAAATAGAATACAGATGTAAATAATAAATAGCATGTTAATGCTAATCTATTATATATTAATTTTTAGTTAATTGTTAGTTAGATGTTAGAAAACTTTATAAAGCCATTGTAATGCACTAAAATTGATGGATGAATAATTTAAAAGTTTGAGCCTTTGTCTCTCCTTTGTCACCATTTCAACAAAAAAATCCCCTACCTCGGTACCCTTTCCATAATACCTTGACTCTCCAAACATTTGTACTAATTTATCTTTAGTGAAGTTGAACCTTTGGCCATCCTCTTACTTGAGTACCTTTCACAAGGTATCCCCAAACCTTAATCCCCAACACCTTTTCATTGTCTTATCCCATTAGGATCATGTGTTCAGACATGCTCCTATTTGGATGTGGTATGCCTCCCCAATCCCTAACAAGTGGTAAGATTTATGATCATCCCCATATGTCAAGCCTTGAAACTCCAAGATTCCCACACCTTTCACTGTTCAAACCCACTTCCTTGCATGACCCAAGACTCCATTAATGACCTGATTAGGCCCTACAACTTCCAGATTGGATTTGTTCATGCTCATGGAAAATGTTTATTCAAAGGTGCATATTCAATACGAGTAAAGGATGAAGATGCCCATGCTCTTATCAATGTGATGGTCAGGGTTTTAAGCCCAATGGTCCACACACAACTTCCAAGCAACATTTTCCAATGGACTTTGTAAGCTCTTTCTTGGCCTACACACCAAATCCAAAGGTACATAAATAAAAAAAAAATGATTTACAAATCTGGAGGATGTTCCCCCAAACCTCATGTGATGATCTAGATGCATTTGCTAGCAGTTTTTCACGTGATTTAAGGTAGGAATCACAAGGGGAAGGGCAACTACTATCAAATAGGGATGGATTTTCTCATGTCATCCACGATTTCATTGTCTTGAGGCTCCTGCATGCAAATTAGGTGCCTATATTAAAGATCTACATGTACCATTTTGCTATTCACAAATAGGGTTGATCACTTTTGTTTTCACAACACCACAATATAGAGGGTATTATCTGGTTTCAACAGCTTGTAAAGAACCGGACCAATTTTTTTCCGATTTTTGCCAAATTACACAACAATGCAGAAGGCACCCGTTATGGTTAGATAAATCAAACCAGCAGTTACAATATAAATCTTTGCCAAGAATGCACACTCAATCTCAACAAGAGAGAGGCTGTCATATGGCAAGAGGATCGTCAATACAATAAATCAGAACTGCAACTGAAAGTAATTCAACACCAAGTATGTGCTACCCAAACCAGAATGGAATGAGGCGACCATATGGTGGAGATTTAAAGAAATACAAATGCAACTTCGAAATAAACTCAACACCCAGAATGTGCTTTCAAACCGGAGTGGGAATGGAGCTACCATAGGGCAGAGATGTATGATATTACAATGCAAATCAAAGTAAATAGGCGGCAAGCCAGCCTCTTCCACTTATTCAGTGGGCAATTACAAACATGATAAGCAAAACTGAGAGAAATGCTGACAGTACTACTGTTCAGCTTACAATGAGAAGTAGAATGCCTGCAAGATCAAGGATTTAAGCTCTACAAGTTGCTGCAATAGTAAAGATGTCATCCACTAGGTCAATAATGAATTCCTAACACCCGTCCTTCGCTAATATGCAATTTTCTCAAGTCTGATCTGACAGACCAGCAACATGAAATACAGAACCAACAATACATAAACTCAATGAAAAGCTCACAACTCACTCATTTCTCACTCAAATTACATGAAAACTGATGCAAAATACTCTTAAAATGATGGCGCCTAGTTTAGTTATGAGAAAGGACAGCTAAAAGTGGCTATTAATTAATGGCACGGATCCCAACACACTCCAGAAAGGGCGCCCTACAAGGAATGACGAATTTGCTTTATAAAATCATAAACTTCGTATTAAAATCTGCAAATATTCATGAAGGATCTCTTCCAACAGAGAAAACCAATGAGACAATACCCAGAACAACTCTTTTTGTATTTTTTGATTTATGAGTGAAACTATAGATTCAGCCCTGTTATCAGCAACTACATAAAATGACATAAAATGCAATAAACTGAACTACATAAGTAAACCCAAACTACAAATGCAAACCTCACTACAAAAAGTCACTCAAAACAAGCAAACCTCTCTACTAGGTGCTATCTCTCAAGCACGAAGTCGAGCCCAAGCTAGGAGGCATTCATTCCTCGAAGCAATCCAGCAACCATTTCGGCAGCATAACAATACTCAAGATATCAGATGCCCAAATGAAGACCCAAGCTCTCCTTTTATAACTTTGTGAAAACTCTCCAGAAGCTTCTAGAAACCCTAATTTTCAAATTTGAAGTAACTCCTTTTCCCTCCAAAGATGGCGTCCCTTTTCTCAAGGCAATTTAACTTTTAATTTATTTTAAAATCTTCACTTCATAAAAAGGCGTCCTCTTTTAAAGCATTGTTTTTGGCCTTAAGAAAAATATTAAATCATCAGCATGAGGCGCCACCCTTCCAAGTCCCCTTTTTAAGAACAACTTAAAGTTGTTTCACTAGACCAATGGGTCACAATAATAAAATATAGCATTAAAGTATAACATTTTAAAATCAATTGGATATCTCACCAAAAATGCTTCCCAAGGTCAAGATTGATCAAACCAAATGAACATACTGAAGATGAGAGCCAACTGAGCCGAAGCCAACAGGACCACTGCCAGAAATAGAATTTACTAAAAATAGTAAATTCTCAAAAATGCTCAGAATGCCAAACCAAAACCACCAACGCGAAGCTCTCAGAAAACCTAGAAGGAATCCGCAATCCAAGTTCAACATTTCCAAGTGCAAGCTCTGCAAAAAGATGAAAACATCCTCCAAGAAGTTTGGAAACCCTGATTCGAGCCTCTGCTTAGCCTACGAGTTCCCAGAAATAGGCTAAAACCAAATGAAGAGCGTAGGGCTAAATTGGGGACATTACAGTCCACCCTTCCCAAAATTGCTTGTCCTCAAGCAATGTCACCCCAACTTTAGAGAAACTCAAACTGCACCAAGCCAAACCAAGTACAATCCCAGGGTCCCATATCCGTCTGAAGGAGGACCCACCATGCTGATGCTGCACCATTCTAATCTCATCAATGAAAACATCATGCCAGTGCTGCACTAACCTCCCTTGTAACTCCAAAATGTTACCAACCAAGATTCTCAAATTGAAAAATCTTAAAAGACTGAGATCAATTTCATGCAATGTCTCATGTTCAAAGTGCTCCGAGTCAAAAATATTAACCATACCAATGTCTATCACAATCCTAGGCAAAAGGAAAGATAGTCTACTCAACTCATAATCGAACTCTTCAGTATACCTCCACATGGTAACAAACGGAACCTTGACTGCAATTGTGACATCATCAAATCTTCTTGCAAAGAGGAAGGCAATCCTTTGCAAGAGCTCAACAAATTCAAACTCATGACTCCACATGACTTCCCTATGCCTCAACTGACTTATCATGGCATAACTATGAAGTCTGAAGAAGTTTTTCACAATTCCAACCCCAAGAGTCTCCAAATGTAGAATCAAAGCATGGTGTAGCTCGCTGTCATGAACCAATAATGAAAATAAACCATCAAATTTTGCATCACAAACCTCCAAAGTGGTTGAAAAACATGCTAAAGCCATCTCCATCAGAAAAATACCACTTCTTGGATCATGAGTGAGGAACCAACTCTCCTGAATGAAAGTAACTCCATAAGTAAAAAGGCTGGTCTGCCCCCAACCAGCAAGCTCGTGTCTCAAAATCTGCCCTTGTCTGAGCTGAAAGTCACTTCCAAGAACCACTGATCGTTGATCTTTCCATCCCATATTCAAAATTTCTCTCCAATCCATTTGTTGATGAACAAACGGAACCATCAAATAGCTGGAAAAGAAGGGAACAACATCAACAAATCTGGAAATTTGATCCTTATCCCTCCAAAAATTCTTCTTTCCACGAGTAATAAGCTCTATCAACCCATATTGAGGATCCCAAGCATGGATACCCAATTGAAAGTGATTTCCAACATACAGAAAAGAAAACTCAACACATCCCCAAGTGCTAGTAAGGATCAAGTGCATACTGAAAAGATTGATGCCTCCTCTATTGGACCCTTGAAGCCTATCCATGAAAGTTTCAACAACATTGGAGCAAGAAACATTAAATGACCTCAAATCCAACTCACAAAATGGACTAATAAATGTCAAAACATCATTCAACCAAAGGGATGGATTGACAAGCATACAAACACCAAGTTCTGGTCCATCTTTCTTCCCTTCTTCGTGAGTAACAAGACTGAAATCTTCACTTCTTGCTACTGTAATGAAGTTACCAGCAGCTACCAAGTCTTCCCTTGTTAACACCTTGGTGTCGAAGATGCTGAAATCTCCACGAATCAACACTTCCCATGTAAAGAATTCATCCTCAAACCCACTTATGCATTCATTATGAAAAAGCCTTGGAAGACTATTAATCACAAAGTGTGGCACCTCCTCAAGTAATGATATCAAAGCATCCATAGACTGGGGTTTATACTTGAACTCATGCTCGGTCACTTCACCACATGACTCATTTCTCAAGTCAGAGAGAGGATTGGCAAAAGTTGCTTCAACTCCTACTTCAAAGAGAGGATTGTCAAAGACTTGGAAGTCATCCCTTTCACCTTGCTGTTCCAAATCTGCAAATGCAACCTTAGATTTTCTTGTGAAACCTTCAAGTTCAAACTCCTCTCGAATACTATCAAGCTCGCCAATTACTTGCTTGATTTCTCCAGCCCTTCGTGCATCCTCTTGCTCCTTGAAAAGTTTGAAATCTGCAAACTGGTCTTCAACCTTTCTTAGAGCCAACTGAGTTTCTTTCAACTGGTCCCTTGTTGATTTAAGCTCCAAAGTGAGTTCATCAACCATACTCTCCTTTTCTTGGAAAGCACAAATGGTCTTTTTTGCAACTTCAAAGGCATGATCTCTATCTCCAATCAAGTGCATGTACTCAGACTTCAATGTCTCCAAGGAATCTTTGATTAGTTGCAAATTGGGAAGAGCAACTTCATCCGTGACTCCTCTTCGCCTTTCTTCCAACTGAGCCTCCCAAATAAGCCCTTCAATCAGACTATGTGTGCGATCAAATCTAGATAGAGCTCGCATTTCATCTTCAATGGATACCTTGCATTGATCTTCCCACTCATGAATATGCAAAGACGGTGAACTGCTGATAGGCTGCAACTGAAAATCAGAACTTCGTTCCTTGCCTTTGTTGCCCTCATTGCTGCTCCAACATTCTTGTACTTCACCACCAACTAGCGGAGAATGCTCATTGTCATAAAAAGCATCATACTCCACAAATTCTTCAACCCATTGCTTGCAATCAGCTTCGTGCATTGATAAATCAGATTTGTGTTTAGTAACACTTTCAAACTCTCCATCTTCAAGAGCCATATGGTCTTCTAGCTCTTCTTCTTCATCACTGCCTCCTTGATCAAACATTAGACCAGCATCCAACCTACTCAAAGAATTATATTTGTCCGCTGTTCAGAAAGTTTTTGTAACCACAGATTCCTCTTTAGTGGCTGCAACCACTCCAAAGAGATCATTATGGAATTTTGTGGAACAAACTTCTTCTTCAAAGACAACTTCTCCTCCAAGGGCCACCTCATAGTTTACCATGCAACCTGGTTCTTGTTCTTCATCAGGATCAAAGGGAAACTTATCCCACACAAGTTCTTTAACATAACTTGATGCCAACACACTCGGATCCCAAATGCTAGTGGGCTGATTAAGATGATCAACTGGAAAAAACTTATCATGCTCCCCTTGTAGTGATGACTCTTTGAATAAGTCAAGTCCCAATTCACTTAAGCTGAAATCATCAAAAACATTTCTCTCCAATGGCTCAGTTTGCTGATCAAACCCAAGACCAACAATGTCACCTCCGAAATGAAGTGAAGAATCTTCAATGTTTGTTGTTTGAAAAACTTCATCTTCATTATCTTCTATGGAACCCTCATGAGAGAGTATGTCGCTGATTTTTTCATGTGAGACTACTTGGGAAGTTAAGACAGCAACAAAAGGAAAATCCTTCTTCATCAAATCTTCAGTATGATCTTGCAGGAACTCCTTTGACTCATCACCAACATCATCACTATAGTATTGGTCATAAGTTGGTTCTATGTCTTCACTAGTATTTTCTCTATCTTGCACTACTTCAACGAACTCATCAAACACAACAGTACTACTAAAATCTTCATCACTTGCTGTCACATGCAAATCTAGGGAAGTATTATGGGGCTCCCCCACACATTCCTCAACTGTCAAGGTTTCTATATCAAACTTACGATCATTTTGAGGTGACATGTGCACCTTGCTTGTGCCATCTTCAATATTAGTTGACTGATTTTTCTCTTCGTCATGTCCATTTGTGGGCTGCAATCCACAAACAGGCACTTCTTCTTCCTTCCTTGCACCTGCAACCATGGCATGTTCTGCTTCCTCCTTAATCATTTTCTTGATGTAGTTGACCATAGCCCGCTTTCCAGGGTGATAAATCACCACACAATTCAAAAAGGTATCAAATGAAACATCGTTCTTAAACTCCTCTGTCATGCTCTGATAATCTTTAAGGAGTTTGGCAGCCTCATGTTCACATTTCTTCTTGAACTGGCATTCTTTAGACACCGCAATCAAATCTGACTTCTCATGATTCTTGGACTTCAGGAAATGCAACATCTTCAAAACTTTTGAGAGCTAAACTGAACTTTGTTCTGGCCTCTGGTGTAGAACTGATTTCTCTGTCATTCAACTGTCAACTGAACCTTGATGGGCACAGGATGGCAGGATCTTGGCTCTGATACCACTGTAAAGAACCGGACCAATTTTTTTTCCGATTTTTGCCAAATTACACAACAATGCAGAAGGCACCCGTTACGGTTAGATAAATCAAACCAGCAGTTACAATATAACTCTTTGCCAAGAATGCGCACTCAATCTCAACAAGAGAGAGGCTGTCATATGGCAAGAGGATCGTCAGTACAATAAATCAGAACTGCAACTGAAAGTAATTCAACACCAAGTATGTGCT
This sequence comes from Sequoia sempervirens, assembly GCA_007258455.2. Classification (NCBI taxonomy): domain Eukaryota; kingdom Viridiplantae; phylum Streptophyta; class Pinopsida; order Cupressales; family Cupressaceae; genus Sequoia; species Sequoia sempervirens. The sequence goes on from VDFB02364283.1 coordinate 16,282, forward strand.
ACCCAAACCAGAATGGAATGAGGCGACCATATGGTGGAGATTTAAAGAAATACAAATGCAACTTCGAAATAAACTCAACACCCAGAATGTGCTTTCAAACCCGGAGTGGGAATGGAGCTACCATAGGGCGGAGATGTATGATAGTACAATGCAAATCAAGTAAATAGGCGGCAAGCCAGCCTCTTCCACTTATTCAGTGGGCAATTACAAACACGATAAGCAAAACTGAGAGAATTGCTGACAGTACTACTGTTCAGCTTACAATGAGAAGTAGAATGCCTGCAAGATCAAGAATTTAAGCTCTACAAGTTGTTGCAATAGTAAAGATGTCATCCACTAGGTCAATAATGAATTCCTAACACGGAGTCCTTGGCTAGCCGAATTTCTCAAATTACGTCGGCCGGCAACGCATGCATCAACAATGCATAAACTCAATGAAAAGCTCACTTCGCTCATTTCTCACTCAAATTACATGAAAGCGGTGCAAAATACTCTTAAAATGATGGCTTCCCTAGTTTAGTTATGAAAGGGCTTGACTAAAGTGGCTATTAATTAATAGCGCAGGATCCCAACACACTCGAGGAAAGAGGCCCTACAAGGAATGGCAATTTGCTTTATAAAATCATAAACCCGTGTAAAATCTGCAAATATTCATGGGGGATCTCTTCAACTTGAGAGAAAACCAATGAGGCGATACGAACAACTCTTTTTTGTATTTTTTGATTTATGGGTGAGAGCTATAGATTCAGCCACTGTTATCGACAACCACATAAAATGACATAAAATGCAATAAATTGAACTACATAGAAGTAAAGCCAAACTACAAATTACAACCTCACTGCAAAGTCACTCAAACAAGCAAACCTCTCCACTAGGTGCTATTTCTCAAGCACGAAGTCGAGCCAAGGCTAGGAGGCATTCATTCCTCGAAACAATCCAACAACCATTTCGGCAGCATAACAATACTCAAGATATCAGATGCCCAAATGAAGACCCAAGCTCTCCTTTTATAACTTTGTGAAAACTCTCCAGAAGCTTCTAGAAACCCTAATTTTCAAATTTGAAGTAACTCCTTTTCCCTCCAAAGATGGCGTCCCCTTTTCTCAAGGCAATTTAACTTTTAATTTATTTTAAAATCTTCACTTCATAAAAAGGCGTCCTCTTTTAAAGCATTGTTTTTGGCCTTAAGAAAAATATTAGATCATCAGCATGAGGTGCCACCCTTCCAAGTCCCCTTTTTAAGAACAACTTAAAGTTGTTTCACTAGACCAAGGGTTCACAATAATAAAATATAGCATTAAAGTATAACATTTTAAAATCAACTGGATATCTCACCAAAAATGCTTCCCAAGGTCAAGATTGATCAAACCAAATGAACATACTGAAGATGAGAGCCAACTGAGCCGAAGCCAATAGGACCACTGCCAGAAATAGAATTTACTAAAAATAGTAAATTCTCGAAAGTGCTCAGAATGCCAAACCGAAACCACCAACGCGAAGCTCTCAGAAAACCTAGAAGGAATCCGCAATCCAAGTTCAACATTTCCAAGTGCAAGCTCCGCAAAAAGATGAAAACATCCTCCAAGAAGTTTGGAAACCCTGATTCGAGTCTCTGCTTAGCCTACGAGTTCCCAGAAATAGGCTAAAACCAAATGAAGAGCGTAGGGCTAAATTGGGGACATTACACAGCGACATATCCATTCACCATTTGGATGGTGCATTCCAAAAGTTGCAAAGAGGTAGTTGATTATAACAAATATATGTAATCTTGTTTCTTGGCCAATTACACGCATTTTGGAGGGTTTTAGGCAAAGAGATGTGAGGCTCCTCATTTGTAGTTCTCCCTCACCACATTTGCTAGTGTGACTATAATAGAAACTTGATAAGTGTCATAACACTTCAGTTTGTTGCAAATTGTATATGCAATGGTCAATTTCTTATTACATATGACTGTTTGCAAATTTATAGAAGAATTATTAAATAAAGTTCATTGCTTGGTATCATACATCTGCTATTATTTCAAGTGTGTTGTTCGTATGGTTGAATGTGACTCTGTAACCCACATGCGGCACCAATCTTGAAAACTTAATCCTCTATATGCTTAAAATGAACAAAATCATGCATTGGTAGTATAGGATAAGGATGTAGGATTTTATGCAATTCACGACACATTGTTACACCCAAGGAAATATCTACCAAAAAACCTTAAAAGTTTTGTCCTAAGACACACATGTTTTGCATACATTTTATCAGCTACATATAGAGGTCATAGTAGTAGATTAATCTTTGATCTAGTGATAGAATTTAAGTTCATAGTTGACACTAGGGTACTACTATAGTTGCTCGTTTGTAACATCTTTAGTTGTAGTTAAACCTTGCTAGAGATAACCTCTAAGAACACCCTCTTGGGTCTAGCTAAACCCAAAGTACAAGAGAGCTTATCCAATCCCATCATCACCCCTTAATCATCCACAATTTGTTGACAAACCCCCCTATTGCCTTCTTGATGACATATCCCTAGCCCTTAAGGTAAGCTATGTTCTAGGATTGTGGACTTGCATTTTTGGGAAGTAACAATTTGATTTTGAAATATGTGGACTAGGTCACACCATGCAATACAATCTAAAGGCTAGGCACACCAAACATAGTCCCAAGTAGCGAATGTTGAGAATGAAAAAAAATTGAACCAAGAGGAACTATATTGGTAGTTGGCGAGTGAGTTTAAGGTTTAGTGTCAAATTATACACCAAATAGGTCAAACCAAGCACCATGACCATGCACATTCTAGGATAAAAACATTATGTAACTTATTAAGCCATAGGATTTGAGTAGAATTATATTTCACATTATATTGTCTGTAAGATGGAGGATCTAGAGCATAGTCTATTGGATCTATGAAAAACAACAAACATTGTGTAACTTATTGAGCCCTAGGTTCTATCTTAGAATTATATTGTCTAGAAGATGGAGGATCTAGTGTAGAGTCAATAAATGAAGTCACTTTTGATGTGTAGAGGTTGACATTTTTTCAGATCTTCAACATCCATATCTTGATTTGCATAGTCAACTCCACTTTCCTTTTGGCATAGATGCCACACCTACATGTATCTAATTAATTGGTCAAAGTTGTTGAGGACTTCTCAATTTCATTCTTCTTATTCACATGCCATTTGGGTGGAGCAGACCCCAACACGAATGAAACCTTGCTGAACATATGAAACTCCACCAAACTCAACTGTGAATCATGGCCCCATTGGCCTAGGATACTTCTTTTTAATTATTAATAGTAACTGATGCACAGTGATCCTCAATTTCATTCTTC